>RJWM01015573.1:0-47687 GCA_004363535.1 Dasyprocta punctata | reverse complement strand
CAAGGGCCAAGAACTGCATGGATAAAATCCCTTTGGGGCACTGTTAAGGTACATCATTTCAAAAGAACAGCATGTGCTTATGCAACCTAAAGCCATTCTTATAATAACATTCTGACCACAAAAACATTTTAGTCCACAGATATGTCAAATCAGCATTCTTTACCAAATTCACACAGCAGTAAAAAGAGAAAGAAGAGTACCTAACTCTAAATTTTATCAACGATTTGCCAAATATTAATAATAGTGCAGTAAAGCACAGAAATAGGGACATAATGCTAAGATTGAAGACTCTTTAGTCACAATGACCTACATTCAATTTTTGGCTTTAATATGGGTGGATAACTTTAAGCAATTTAATTAACTTCTGTGTGATTTCTTTCTATGTCACATGGAATTAATAATCAGACCTTTGTGAGAATTACGTGAGACATGCGACACTCACATGAATTTAGAATTATGCTGTGCTGTGGAATAGACTCTAGCCCAAAGTTACTGTTCCTCACTCCAAAAGGAGCCAGTATGAATTCAGACACAACAGAGTTCAAAGACATAATATTGAAAAGGAAGAAAAAGCTACCATTGTATTTTATAGATATTGTATAATGAAATAAACATTTGTATATATTTACAAAAATATCTGCAATTTAATTTTTAACTGTATCCCCATTTTGTCATGGATACTACAAGGTTTTAAAAATCATAAAGTTTTTTCATCATAATTCTATCTTATGGTATCAGCATAGAGCATAGAAAGTGTTGAATAAATAGTCCATAAAGGCTTTTTTTTTTTCTTCTTTTTGGTACCGGTGATCAAACTCATGACCTTGCACTTGCCAGGCAAGCGCTTGTACCCACTGAGCTAAATCCTAAACCCCTACATTTTGGCTTTTTCTAAAAGTATGGTAAAAGTAAGCTATATGGAACAGAAAAGGTAAGAGTCATTTGTATTTTTTTCCGAAATATTTGATGTATTCAGGCAAAGTTAAGAAATACTAGTCATGTTGTTTATTCGTGGAAAAGCTATATCAGGAGCTCCGATTATCAATGGGACTAGTCAGTTTCCAAGCTGTGTTCAGTTGGTAAAACTTCACACAGGAAACAAACTACATTACATATGAAAACAGACTGCTTCTTCCTTTTAGCAAATATTAAAACAAGAACTTCGATTGACCTGTGCAGTTTTGAAAAATAAATGCTTTCTATACAGAGTCTAGTTGAACAGATTTAGACAAAAAAATAGTTACTTTTATGAGCAGTTTAACAAGTATAGTTCTTCCTCCCCAAGAAGGAAGGGTAGGAGACCAGGGAAGGCAAAATAGAACAGACATAGAGGATGCAGTCCTGCGGAGAGAGAGAGACAGGAGGAGACAGCAGCCATCAGCCAAAGTAGACAGGAAGAACAAGAACAGTCCCTTAGGGTACAGAGATGTCATGCTTGTTCTTTGTTTAGAGTACTAGTTACGGATATTTAATTTTTAATTTCTAACTAATATGTGTTCTACAATTCTACTCCAAATCCATTATGAGTTCATTTTACAGAAGAGTCTTTATGCTCCTCCTCTTTGATGAGATGAGGCAGTGTGCGGAGCGGGTGGTGGCAACGCAAGATGAAGATGTTAACAATGATCTCTGGAAGCCGGGAGTGGTGGCGCATGCCTTTAATCCCAGCACTCGGGAGGCTGAGGTAGGCGGAGCGTTGTGAGTTCGAGGCCGGCTTGGGCTACAACGCGAGCACAAGGCCGGCCTGAGCTGCATAGTGTGACCCTGCCTCAAAAAACCAGGGCCGGGAGTTTGGCTCAGTGCCTTAAGCGCCTGCCCTGGTAGGCGCGAGGTTGTGAGTTCAATCCCTGGTGCTGCAAAAAAAAAAAAAAAAAAAAAAAAAAAAAAAAAAAAAAAAGATCTCTGGAAATCAGGAAGCATAAGAGTAATGAGGATGATGAATTTACCAGAAGTTGGAAATCAGAGAATTACAAAGATGAATGTAATCTCTTAAAGTATGTGTGATGCTAAATGTTCCTCATCATACTGATTAAATTTTGATCTGCTTAATTAGATTAATAATTAATTAAACTCAGATTAAAGGAGGAGATGCAGGCTTCCAGAGAACTGGTAATTAAATTGTATTTATTAATACCTTTGGAGTGAGAATTACAAGCATGTTAGCTAATAGGTGCATATTTAATACCCAAAGCATAAACTCTTTCAAAACTACTGATCAGTTATTTGATTCTTAGAATAAATATAGGTATGAATTATTATTTCTCTTGTTTTAAAACAATGAAACTGAAAAATACTAAGGGAAGGAACTAAGACCACTGAGCTATTGAATGGCAGAAATAGACATACTGATCTTCAAAAGGTCAATCACATATTCCCTAACTTCAGTTTATATATGATCTTTTATTTGTCATTTTAATTATCATTCACTATTTTTGCTGCTGTGTTTCAATTCCTCAGCTTCATTGTAGCCATCTTAGTAGATGGTGGTAAGAATGATGAAGTTCTTGATAATGATGTAAATTTCAGCAATATTAACATTGACACATCATCATTATTGTTATCATCATCATAAATATCATCACCACGAATTTCATCAAAAGATTCTATTTTATTTTGTTTTGAGACCAGTTCTTACAATGTAGTCTAGGTTGACCTCAAACTCATAGCAGACTCAAAGTAGTCTTCTTGCCTCAGCCTCCTGAGTGCTTGGATTACAAGTGTGCACCACCACACCTGGCTAAGAAATCCTATTTTTGTACCAGAAAATTTGAGACTCTAATATTCCTTTAAAAATTTACATTCTCAGTGACAGATAGAAATGTTAAATGTATGTTCTCAGTGAAGAACTAGTGCAGCTTCCGAAACTATCATTGCATCATTGAATTTAAATAAGCCCATTCAATCAATAATTTTGTAGAAATTCTAAGTGTTACAAATTATATATACTAAGAATAGAGCTATGTTCCTAAAAGTGAGAAGAGTAATATGAATTTACAAAAACACACAGTCTTTGCTCTCAAGACACAACATAGTTGGGGAAGAGATAGGAAAATTAATTAGAAGGCAATTGGGTAAACACATAAAAATAAAATAAGTTACTGGAAAAGTGTAGAAGACATGGCTATTACCCTGTCAGCAAAGATGAATGAAGGTTATTTTGGGTCACTAGCTCCTATTGATAATTATCTGAGGGATAATGTTTTATTTCATCAGAGATAAAATGCAACAGCTGATGTATTTAAACTAAAAGGCAATTGTTGTCCAAATGTTGAAGTGTTGGGTTTAAATTTTTTCTTTTCTCCTTCTTTGCCCAACACTCTATTCTTTCTTGAAATCTCTTCATCTTTCTTTCTGTCTCAGAAAGAAGCAATTATACAACTCATTCAACACCAATCTGGCCACTGCTATGAAATTTGACATTTTGGATGATGAAATCATTTTTTGTGACCTGGTTTTATTATTTCATTTTTGGAGTTTTATAAGTAAATATATTCAGAAAACTGCTTGTGAAAATAAGGAATAACAAGGAGTTCTCAAACTGACAGTATAAATTTATTGGAGTAATTGCTTCGGGGAAGTTCATGGAACATAGTAAAGTGAATAGATGATTTGAAATCACTCAGAGTTGATTAAATTCCACCTACGTAAACTTTGTCAAATTACTTAAATACTAGAGATTCAGTTTCCTTCTCAATAGAAGAGGTGCAAAATTATTCCTTTTAACAAACTGTACTTAAACCTAAATGAAAATACCATCCAACCCACATTATACCTCATGTAATATATACAGTATAATGTTGACATTATTTTTATTTATCACAAAACAAGTCAGAAATGTTGAGTTTCTCCCTGAAGTTGTTAAGTATATTAAAACAATAGTAAGTATAATATAGCTAATTTAAAATATGGAAATATTCTAATATTTGGGATATATACACTAGAAAAGTATTTCTTCACTTCTTCTTGATTCCATCGTGTTTCTTTATTTGACAGTGCGATATGAACCCATTTCACCAAGTTCTTTACTTGATTAAATACTGAGTGTGTCTTTTCTCCATGTATGGATAAAAAAGCCTTTCTGCAATATGTGTAATTTGTAAGAATGCAATAAATGCCTCCAAAAAACACAATCTGAACCATCACCACAAAATGAAAGCATTGTAGCTAACTATGCACAGAACCCACTAAACTAAAAGCAGCCCTTGCAAAATAAACCATTCTTTTCTTAAGCAATCAGTGCAAATTGCAAAGGCAACAAACATTTTAGCCCCAGATGAAGAAGCCACAGACAGTCCGCAAAAGCCTCATGTGAAATTTGCTACATATTATAGAACTAGAAAAATACCATTTGGTGGTGGTAAAAGGTGACTGCAGCAGAATATTCTAAGAGATTCTTAGAGCTCTCAAATGCATGAACTCCAGCCATCAGTCATCATTTCACTGGCAGAGTAATGCATTCTCTACAGGGTGGGGCATTAGAAGCATCTTTATTTAATTATGAAAAGTAATCATTGAGAAGTTGTGAATTTTAATAAAATAAGAGAATGCATACTATAAATAAATATAAAATTTCTTGCCAACAAATCACTATGATTAGGTATTTGAAATTTTTTTGAAAATGTGTGCTATAGAGTCTGATGTGATAATTAACTCAGTGAACCCTAAAGAATGATATTGTCTGTTTTTAGAAATAATACTGGTTGTTAGGTAGATCAAATTCAAGTTCATGGGACATCACGTAAGAATTTCAGGTATCTATCCAAAGTATTTTTAAAAAGTAATTAAGAAGCGGTGAAAAATTGATACTTGGGATTTTTCAAGGAAACAAGATATAACAAAAAATACATGACAGTGCTCAAATTAGTAAAATATAATAACTATGCATATTCATATAGTGTTAACATTTTGAAAAACAACATGATCTTTTAAAATTCTGAATCCTATTCCCAGTCTTTCAATCCTTACTGCATATGGAATTTTATTTTAATATGAAACACATGGGTTGGTTTTCCTTGGTACCCACATGTTGTCTTCATAGAATGCTGAATTCCTCTTACATTCATTCAGTCTCCTTAGAATTCTCACCATGGCTTTAGTTATGGTTTATTCTTCATCCTGTGGAACTTTTGGGTGATGGTGGAAACAGGAGGTGGGCCCTAGTAGGAAAATGTTAAGTCATTGGAGTGGAACCCTGGAAATGAGTATCATGAACTCTGCCCTTGCTCTCTCTAGCTGTGCTTACCAGATGTTGTGAAGTGAATTGGCCCCTTCTGCTGCAACCTTCTTTCATTATCTACAGTGCTACCACAGTGCAAAGCAACAGGGCCAAACACTCTGTAACCATGAGTCAGGAATCAATCTTTCCTTTTCTTAAATTGATTACCTCAGATATATTTTCATAGCAATAGGAACCTAAAACAGCTTTCCAGATTATTAGGCAGACCAAACTACGTATCTGTGTTGTCTTTTCATGGAGGAAAAAGGAGAAAGAGGCAGACTGAGGGGTTAATCTATGAGTCACCTGAAACTTACAGACAATAGAGTAAGGTGATTAGAAAATGACAGCAACGATGTTCAAGCACACTGACAGTAATATGAAATAACCACACTTTTTTGTTCGCCACATTCAACTCACATTTAAAACAGAAGTTAAATGAACAAGTAGTGTATTCCAAGGGTGACACAGTACACACACACACACACACACACACACACACACAAACCGTTATAAAACATTTATCTTGAAATTTCAAGAGGATTAATATCATAATGCGCTGTTTTTCCACAAATGTATTCTTTCAAGAGTATTCTCAACTATGGTATCTGTCATGGCTTATATCTGGATGCCCCCCAAAGCCTCCTGTGCTCAAATGTGAAGATATGGGTGGAGACTGTATCATGGAGACATGATAGTCATTAGGGGATTCGTCCGCTGATGAACTTACAGTTAAATGCAATTGGAGGGAGGCGGGTGACTAAGTGCATGACCTGGCAGCATCTATCTCCCTCCTTCCTTAATTGCTCTCCGATTCCTGTCTGCCATACCATGAGCTAATTCTCCCCTGCCATTCCACCATATTTTGGAACCAGTTGAGTATGTGCTGAAGCTTCTACAAACTGTGAGCCAAAGCAAAGTTGTTCTTCTTAAATTTGTGGTTGTTACATATGATTGCTCAGTGACAAGAAAGTAACTAAAACAGTATCTAAAATTGGAGGTAAAATGTTAATGGGTATCTGATTATTGTATCTTATTGTATCTTCAGTATTACAAGGTACAGTACATTCTAGGTTAGTATACTGTTATGTTTTAGCTAACGTTAAATTGCTTAATAAAAAAAAACTAAGCATCAAGATTCTGATTCCTCATAATAATGACATCTAGGATTTTCAGAAAATCTTGATGAGTCCATAATTAAGAATTAATCTTACCAACTACTTAAAAGGAAAGGATAAATGGGATAGGGTAAAGGGGAAAAGGAAGGGAAAACAAAAAAAATGCATATATATGTATATATATGCAAAAGATAGCTAAGATAGTTATACTACTGGGATTTCTTTTAGTTCATTGAAAGTTGTTTGTGCTTGTATTATTTCTTCAATTACGCATGATTGTATCTTGCAATCTGAGCAACTATTTTGAAGACAACAATATGCAATATATTAACCATTGTTAATTTTTTATTATCTTGTTTTGAAATTATGTATCATCATTATTGTTATTTTCCTCTTCAAAATAAAAAAAATTACTCTTGCCTAGAGTATCCAGGATATGCTAAAATTTAACCAAGGAGAGTCCCCAGCATAATTGCTTTTTCTTGTGGTACTGGATTAAACCCAAAACCTTTTCACTGAGCTAAATCCCCAGCCCTTTTTATTTTTGTTTTTTTGTTTTTTGAGACCGGTATCCCCAACTCACTAGGCTCAGCCTCAGTCACCTAGAGTGCTGGGTTTACAGGTATGTACCACCACACCAAGCTCTCAATAATAATTTTTATACATTCTTCTAGTAGTTAGTCCTAGTAAACTGGGAGACAAGAGAAAGAATTTCTTGTATAGGTGTATATTACGTGATGGGTAGAAATGAGTAAGTAAAGACAGGAAAATGATTTCCACCTCTAAAGTGCTAATCAGAAGGCTAAATTGCATCCCCGTCTCAGTCTTTTGATGATGTTTCTTTCTAGAAATTACATTCTCCTTTTTAATGTCCAGAAAAGAAAAGGTATTTATTGTCCTGAGATCACGCACATTTTAATGCTTAATAATCTAATTATAGAGGTGGCAATTTCCATGCAATAAAACCTCCATTTTTTATTTTTGGGCTTCTAGAAAAACTGAAAAAGTGTAAAAGAAGATGTTTGTCAAGTCAAAGTTCCATAGCTCACAAAATACCTATGATTTTTTTACTAGTAAATGTTTGCAGTACATAATGATTACATTCACTGTGGTGAGCCAGCACATGTATTTACAATGCATAGAGAAGGAGTAAATGATCAGAAAAGAACAGTTATTTTACTACACCTAGAAGCATATAAGCAGTCTCATCCCAATTTCTCTAAAAATGTCTAGCTTGGACCAAAACGTAGGAAGGTATGAAAAAGACTGATGAGCATGCTGAAATTTTGCTGTAGCAACGCAAGTATAAACTGTGTACAACTCTAGTACCACTATTAGCACAGAAATAGTAGAATAAGGAGGAAGAAGAAGAGATAGAGGAGGAGAACAAGGGAAAGGAGAAGAGATTCAGCAGATGAAAGAGCCAAGATATTCCAAAATGCATGACTAAGAAGAGGTTGTTAAAATAGGAGTGAATCCTGAGATACCCAGAGTATACTTGAAAAATTAGAGAACGTAACACCTACATCACAAAAACAGAGCACATACCAGATAGCATATTAGTAATATATTATTCAGGACTGCTTTCATGATGAAGCAATTTCCAAAAATGTGTTGGGCCTACAACATTGTTGGTAGCAGAAACACTTTGCTAATACCTAAATCTCCAATAGCGAAGATTTCCTAAATAAACAATGGCACACTTATACTTCAGCGTAAGAAAAGATGAGATTTATATATAAATTTGTGTGAATATAGACATCAATATAACTTATTAGAGAAAAATAATATTCAAAATATTTTAAGGTACAAGCTCACTTTTACTAAAATACCGAATGCACATATGTACAATAGAAGGATTACATATTTATAAAAAAACTTTAATGAAAACTATGTACATGACGGGCTGGGAGTTTGACTCAGTGCCTTAAGCGCCTGCCCTGGCAGGCGCGAGGTTGTGAGTTCAATCCCCGGTGCCACAAAAAATAAATAAATAAATAAATAAATAAATAAATAAAAATAAAAACTATGTACATGAGAGGTTAAGTCTTCACTATCTGAGATATATATATGTATATGTTGTGTGTAAAGAATCAGTTAGTTTTTCTATTGAATAGACTGTATACAAAACATTTTCTTAAGAACTTTGTATATCCAATGTATTATATTGCAGTGCTGCGAAGAATCGCATTGAAGAAAAGTTATAAAAGGACCTTTCATCTAATGTCTTTTATAATCAGGTTAGGAGCAAAAGAAGTAACCCAAAGAAAAGTTCAAAGAAAAACAAGAACTCATTGAAAGGAGATGATACTTCAGGATTCTTGGTTACTGGTAGTGAGATATGGATTTGTTATAAATGAAAAAATAATAAAATAGATGATGTAAAGAACATGAAATAATATTACATAAAAATTAAAAATAGAAGAAAAAAAGTTGTAAAATGTGAAATCAAGAAATTTATAAAACTAGTATGGTTTATATTTCTGTTGAATATTACAGATACACATACTATAAACTCTGATTAAAGTACCTTACTGAAGACATAGAAAAGGAGTATCAAACAAAAAATAAGTTACAACGTGGGCCAAAAATTAATGAAACTATAATGTTAAGTGAACTAAATTGAACACATAATCTTAATATCAAATGGCTTGTCTTATATTAGAAACTCAGTATGTAAATAAAGTGCAATACAAAAGACATAAGAGGAAGAAAGAATTAAAATAAATTATTGTAATCCAGCATTGACAATGTATTTAAACATGTACTTTGATTTACTATATTTGTTTTGTGTTTTATATGTTTCAGCCTATTAATCTAGTTGTTAATCTATAGGTACAACAACTAACTTTAGCAGGATTTGTAAGATAAATAAATGAATCTGATGCTGTCAGTATAATCGAAATGGAGAGGAAAGGGGAAATAAGAGAATTGAGCTGTGAACGTACATGTACCAATTCCTAAAAATGAATGTAATCATTATGTACTACTAATAAACATTTCTTAAAAGTAAAACCATAAAATATTTAGAAAATTGGGAAAAATTAAATGAAGTAGAAAAAGAACGGAATGTGGGGAAAGTTGCAGAAATATTACCAAAGTGTAATTACAGAAGGGAAAGCCTGAAAATTTCTGGTTGTCAATGTATATAGAACCAACTAAATTCTCTCCTCTGGGTTCTTTATGATATTGGCAAATCTTTCGCTCTCTCCCTCTCTCTCTCTCTCTCTCTCTCTCTCTCTCTCTCTCTCCCCCTCTCTCACTGACACACAAGCACACACACTTATATAAGTGTATGAACAGGTCCTCCTGGGTCACAGACACCTGGAAAACAGAAAGAGAAGAGGGAAGATGAGTGGGAAGAAAAATCCCTACTGCTTACCCTGTAATGGGAATGGTTAGATTTGAATGTACTGTCCTCTAGCATATAGATTGGTGATGGCAAACTTTGTAGATATAAACAGCCCACTGTGGCATATGTGCCATAGGATTGCCACCACTGATTTTATATATATATATATATATATATATATATATATATATATATATATGTCATCCCTGTCAGTTTTCCAATTAAACTATCCAAACCAACTATAAATTACATTTTTCTTATACATAATTTTATGATTTGAATGTCTTAGAATTCTAGATTGGGAAAATTAAAAGGAACAGGGTGGTCATTCAGGAAAACCTAATTACTATGAGGTGGTTATTCAAGTATTTCAATCTGTTTATGGAACTGTATCATTCAAAAATAGTGAGTGGTTAAGGCTTTTTGTTCATTAAATATTAAAGAAGAATGAAAAAGGCAGTCTTTAATAGAACCAGTAACACTTGAAACCTATCAGACTGCTCTTCTGAAGAAAATGCAATTTAGCAAAACTAATGTGGTTGGAAACTCAGGCCAGAATAACAACTGCTTTCATCAGATCCACCCAAGATTTATACAGTGGCCAGTTCAATTAGCATAATAGTTCAATGTTCACTGGGATATGAGGTCTTTTGTTTGGGATGCTTCCTAATTAAAGCTGCCTCTTTGAAGTGGGATCTAATTTTAACTTTGTAATGCCAAAATATGACTTGAAGGATCTGTTTTCATTTCATGAAATATTGGTATTGCATTTCCAAATTGAGATAGCTGTCATCAACTGTCTACAAGACTCATACTTAGGACTAGAAAATAGAGTGGCAGGATCTGAAGTGACTGGGTTAAAAAGTTGGTTCTCTGTTTTGGTTAATTTTGATCATTTATTCTATTATCACTTTTCTATTTATACAGGAGTTGTGTGTGCTAAAAAGAGTCCCCAAACTCACTATAACAACACGGAAATCAAAAAATGGAAATTGAGGTTTTATAGTCAATTCACTGTTATTAAGTATTTTAGAATACATGTGTGAATCACAAGTGCAAATATGGCTTTTGTTATTTTTGTTGTGTAACATTGCTGGCATTAAGACCACTTGGGTGATTTCAAAACAGTGGTTTGAAGTACATTTCTTTAAAGAAAATTGTTATCTATACCTTTTTGTAAGCTAAGATTGCTCCCTTATTTTTATAAATCAGAAAGGTAAAGGTACTTAGTAGCTCTCTAAACTGAAGTCAACAGTAAGTGCAGGATGCAACCATGATAAAAATAAACAAACCCTTTAATTTTCCAGTCCACACTGAGTCACTTTCCTCCAGACAACTTCTAAAATCCTAGACTTTTGACCAAATTTATATGAATGAGGGAGCCTGAGGAATAATCATAAAAGACATAAGAGAAAACATGTTTTCAAGAAATTTAGGCTTTTTTATGTACTGCAAACGTGTACTAATAAAAATAATATTTTCAAGAATAAAAAAAAATAAGTGGATGAAAGCAACTAAAAGAAAAAGAAATTTAACATTTTCAAAAGAAGCACCATTGTATTTAATGTATTACAATAGGTATACCTTGGTAATCCTGTTTCTCAATCATGACTGGTGGGGTAGGAAGTCTGTTAGATGACCCTGATTATCCTGCATTATGGTAGTCATGCTGTTTGGTAATCTTATCACCTTGAGTGAGTGTTGAGCCAAGTGATTTTTCAAATGAACAGAACACATCAGAGAGTGAATAGAATATCACTTCTGCCATTTTGTGAGTTACACTCTAGAGAAACCTATAGAGTAAGGAAATAAGGCAAGTGATCAGCCAACATTCAGTGAGGACTTGAGGCCCAGTGTGTCAACCTGAGAGATGTGGCATTTTTATAATGACACTATGAGTAAGTTTGTAAGTAAACGTCCCCTGTTAATCTTCCTTCAAGACCCTTGCTCCAGATGAGACTGATAACCTGCCCATCACCTAGTCAGAGACCTTAAATTAGAAGCAGCCAGTTAAATTGTGTCCAGATACTCGAATCACAGAAATTATAGGATAATAAATGCATGCTCTTTTAAATTGCTGAATTTATGGCAATTTGTGCCATACTGTTAGGTACCTAATACAATGAATCTCTTTCAGCTTTTCTCCAGCCTCACTGGAAGAGAAAAAGCCAGAGGCTAGAAGACTGAAACATGAAATATTTTGTTTAGAGGTATCATTTGTTGAATATTTTTGTATTTCAGGCCAATTAGGTAGATATACATATGCATCTTTGGGTAAGTGGCAGGAATCAGTCCATGACTCCCAAAGAAATAGACACAACACAATTGTGGACATTTTTTTTTAAAGATCACTCAAAAAAAAAAACCATTCCAAATAACTATTTCTTAGATTGATTCTTTGACCACAGTAATATTCAAAATAAACTGTCTTCATAGAAACCTACGTTATATAATTTTAGCTTCAAATAAATCACGTAAAACACTCAATTCCATTTTATCAAACTAAAGCCAAAGGAAATACATTATTTTCATCAAGTTGTACAAGTAGTGTATAGACCATGAGTTTAATTACAAATGTCAAATTTCATAAAAACCATACTGCCTTATAAACTGCTTCTCTAGGTGTACATTGCATTCACAGTGTACGTTTTCTTCTTATAGCATCTTCCTCCAAAAATATAATTTTAATTAGACTTTTGGTGTGCTTCTCCACTGTTTTCTTGTACAAGTATAGTAAATATATACAAATGTTCCAGATTTTGAAAGCAAAAATTACATATAATCACACTTATTATGAGTTTTTTTTTACTTAATATTTCATGGAGAATTTTTCACTTTAGTACATTAAAACTTTCTTATATTTTGTAGCTGCATAGTGTTCAACTTAGTGGGTATATTGTCACTTAACTAGCAACCTATTGATGTACTTTTCAGTTGTTTTCATTCCTTTCCAATTATAATCCATTTCGTGTTTTGATCATGTCACTTCATGGAAAGGGAATCTAGGTCATAAATTCATGTATTTTAGGATTTACAAGCAAATCAGTACAATCAATTAATTTTTCAATGGATATTAATGGAAATAAGGCCTCCCAAAGATATCTTTTAGTTTGCCTTTTTTTTAGACCTGACTTTCATGAATCTAGAAAACTAATCAAGTGTACTTTAATACACTCAAGGAGTGCTTTAGGTTCTGATGCTTAATAGCTCATATGGCAATAAAATGACACTTGGCCTTCTTTTGCTGCATGTGTATTTATTCCTTGGGATGGAAATTTGGAATCAGGGCAGAATTTATGCAGTTCTGCTCTCTAACCAAATACAATCACTGAATACAACTTTAATAGAACCCCGTTTTGTGAGCTTTTCTTTACAGTGAAGTGAGCTTCTGCTGAGAAACAGAGACAGTTGCTAGTCACGTGTATCTTTGCTGCCTGTCAGTGTGCTCACTGGCACTCACAGGTTATTTCAGTTCCGGAGATATATGAGAATGTGTGGTTGTAACCTAAGAAATAATCTGTCTTCTTGTCCACTGTCAGCTGAATATTCTTACTGAAATTCTCAAAATTCTTCTCATCATAATTCAGTCAAACTTAGTGTTCCTATTGCAGTGGACTCTCCAAAGCCACCTTGTCTTATGCTTCCTACTTATGCAGGTAAATGGATAGAATACCAACTTTGTCACTGAAGAATCTCTAAGTCCATTGCTCTTTCAAGGATGCTTATGAAGTGAATCGGGTTGAATGTGTCATTTGTAGGAGGCAATATATTCTTTAGCTTCCTTGAGATTAACACTGAAATACATATATTTGGAAAGGACTTGTATAATCCATACAATTAATACGGAATTTTAGGATTATATATGAAAATAATCAGAAAGTGATACTTCCAGACCTTGAGTAGATATTATTTACTTTATCTCAGCTATATTTCTCAAAGGAAAATATGACAGTTTAATATTTATATTTATACAATTCATAAATGACAGAGTAGAGTCAAGCATAAAACCAAGGTTTTCCCCTTGGAGACTGGTTCTATGAGTGAGTTGCCAACTTTCAACGTGATGGAAGAGTGTTGATCGGCCTAGGGATAAGATCCAATCACAAGGAATTCTGTCTTATCTGGATTCAATTTTGAAAATTTTGGCCATTTCCCCACAGTAAGTCAGTCAGCCAAATAAACAGATCCACTGTAAAGAACTTGTGTAAGATTTCTCGAAGCAGAGCAAATTATCTGCATGTCATCTATGCGCATGTGACTAAGCAGAGTGTGTCTTCCACAGCTGTGTGCATGGTAATGTACAAATCCCTGTAGGATTCAGATCCAACTCTTAAGGGACCCTATTATGCAAGGGACATAATCTGATGACAAGTCCTATCTAAAAGAAACTGGAATTAAGTAAGAAACAAAACCAACAAACAATGCCAGCTAGACCTTTGTAGGGTAGAAATGAATTTTAATAAATTTACTGTTGGAAGGCAGCAGCTGCCCAGCCAAAAGGCATAGGAGCAGCAATTCTGTAAGGAGCCAAAGAGTGTTAGCAAGACAGCCAGAGCATTTCTAACTCTAAGAAGTGCAATTTATGTGCTATGAAAGGACAAAAATCCTGACTGAAATTCATTCTAGATCTGATGACAGTTAAGATATTCCTAGGGCTGATCAGCAGTGACTTTCTTCCATTGCTCTTAGTTAATTTAAAAAATAAGGTGATGTAACTTAATTATATTGTCCTTTGTGAGCAGGATTTTGGTTTTTAAGGAAGAGTTACAATTACAGATTCTAAACATGATGGCAATTTAGTAGAAGTCAGAGATTAACTACGAGGGTTAAACTAAACTAAGAATACTGAAAGCAGTCCTTTGCCAGTGAGGAAGGCCAAGGATTAGGGACTGGAAGTGGTTGGCTAAAGCTTCAGGATAATATCATTTAAATCCTCAACAGAAAGCAAATTAAACTGCAAGAAATCTTGATTGTGAGATTTGTATGGACTAAAGGATACAAAATAAATTCAAAACTTCTAAGAATTCGTATTTGTTGAGAATCAAAAAATCCCATCAGAGTAAATATTGAAATCTCTTAGAATAAGCAATTTCAGAGACTTTAGGGTGACAGATCCAAAACTAATTGAAAGAATTCCAGAAAAGAGGATCAGACTATCTTATGAAGCAGAGAGACAAGTGAAGTTGCAAAGGACAGACACTTAAAGGCACAACATGGCATTTAACTGGATACTGTGTATTGTTCTTTCTTACAATTTATACTAAATTTTGTATTCAGATAAAAACAGCTATTAAGAATCTGTATCTTTCTGCATCAGTAATAAAATAGGCTCATACTGTTCTATATTTTCGCCTACACATTTTACCAAAAAAAAAATTAGCTTTGTGTATCTTTGTTTGCTTTTTTATTCCCATACAGCATGTCTAGTGTTACATATCTTTACCATCCAACCTTTTCTGATACCTCAGTACAAGCAGAGTACAAAATATCATAAGTATTGCAAATAATGGTCATTATTTTAAAGGCATAGAATTAGAGTGACAGAAGACTGGATTTTTAAAATGGATGTCTAGTACATAGGATCTAATCATCACCATCTGACATTTGTAGGTAGGATATATTTGGTGACCAAAATACTTGACAGATTTTCTTTTAAGTGTGAAATAAAAGCCTGGTGTTCAAAAGAGCCATGAGGACTAATGGAAATGTGACTGATTTTTTTAGAGTGGAACAAAAGAGATCTGTGAAGCTGTCACCTTTACCAGCACTTCAAGGGACACAGAAAAAACCAGAACACTCTTAGGACAAGTTTCAGGACAAGCTAAACATATCACCTCAGGTTATCTGAATTTCAGTCAATGTTAAAAGTACCCTACAAGGAAGGGTTGAATGTGCCATTGCCATTCTATGCAGGAATTGAGACAGTTTTAGTTAACAGGACTCAGGAAAGTATACACTTTCCTTCAGTTAATTAGCCCATAGTAGCTGGAATAGGTACATCCATTCTGTAGCATTCATAGAAAAGATATAGAAATGGAGATTTCAAAATGTAAATGGTTTGAAGATACTCTTCCCTTCACCCACTCAGTTTCATAAAGAAATAAAGACATTTAAGGAGGCTTACAAAATGTATGGGAGGGATGTGTGTGGTGCTGGCCAGAGGAATCAGCATGACCTATGCACTTTTCTAATCTGGACACTTGTCTGAAACTATACAACTTAATCCAGGGCAAATTAATGTAGAATTGTGAATGCAAAAATGAGCCTATATGAAGTTCTTGGGTGAAAAGAAACGCGGTTTTAAATATCAAATGTAAGTTGCTCACAAGGAGCAGATGTATTATATATGGTTTGCAAAAACTGCCAAATGGAACTAAACATCAGAACGTGTGTATGTGCAGATAGGCAGGAGAAAAGTTAAAACTACCAATTCCTTTCACTTAATGAAAAAAGTAAGAGAAAATGTGGCTACTGGCACTCCACACACATACTGCCACCCGCATTTCCTATATGTGATCGGAACAGAAGCCACCATCCAGCAGCAATCCTTTTCATATTTAAGTGCACATCAGAGAGTGAGCCAAAGTCCAGGCAAGCAACCACAGCTACTTACCAAGGTAGCAACAGGCCTAATCAATTTAACAGAGGAAGTAAAAAGCAGTAGCTACAGGTCCTAAGGATATCACTGTCTAAAGTCAAGTTCTCCCAGAGCTTATTAGACATTCCATACATAAGAGCATAATGGAAAGGACACGATCACAGTTTGTTTTGAGAAAATTAAAAAAATAAATTCACCAGGGCTTTTTTTTTTATGTACAATATTTATTGTTGATAAAGTCTCCGTTTTATTTTCATTGTATTCTGCGGGGCTGTTTCTTTCCAAGTTCTCCAAGCCCCTGGGGTATTTTTGTTGATTGGGGTGACATCTACTGGTGGAAATGGTGATCTCCTCAAATAGTATTGCAAGAATCATACCAAACAAGTTTGATTTGGACATAAAGAAAGCTCTTTTACCTCCTTGGCCAATGTAATACAGAATACCACATTAGAGGAGACACATAACATTTCTTTATAAAGAACCCAGAATTGGTTAATTTTGCACCATTTCTCCTTGTGATTATAATCTTTCCACAAGAATAGCTACTTTCTGAGAAATGTCCTGTCTTCAGTTCAGTCATTGTCATATGAATGAGCTATCATTCAGTCTTAATGCCTAAGATGTTTTATTCTTACTTCTATGACATTTGTATTACAGTGATAAAGGCTAAAGGAAGAAATGGAAATGATACAGGTTCCATGAATTTTTATCATTTTAAATTCTCGTTTTGGGCTTCTCTCATGATTTCCTCCCCCTTAAAAAAGTAAGATCTGAAGGAAGGAAAAGAAAAGGAAAAATACTGAGTTTATGAAACTAAACCTCTGTTGTGCATCATTTTTAATGATCCATCTTCACATTTAACACACTGAGATAAATGGTTACTGGAGACATCAAAGTCAAGGAAGGGAGTCAGAATCATTTTCATTCACAGATCTACAGCAGAAACAATGCTTTGTCAAAATTAAGGTGCGATATAGGGTGTGAGTGATATCCTAGTGCAGAGTGAATTACTGAATACAGTATATTTTACCCAACACAAAGTTAAAGCCATGAATGTCTCTTATTCTTACTATCTCTGGCCCATTGTTTCTCAGTCTTCTCTAATACATAAAATTTTAAAACATTAAAATTTCCAGATAAATTCAATTATATTTTTTTTCCTTTTATCATTCCAGAACATTTTTTTGTAGCTCTTGTAAACTGGAGGTGAAAAGATGGATTAGCAACAAAGTCTTAAAATATGTTTTTTTAAAACTTGCTTTAAAAGAATAAATTCAATATGACATTAAAGATAAGTGATAAAATGTATATTGAATATACATTGCACCCCTTTTATAAATGTGTTATAAACGAGGACTTTTTCTTTCAAAAAGTCAAAAACTTCCTAAATGTTTTATTTCATGGTAATATGCCCCCATAGGCTCTTATTTGCATTACCATGTGACCGTGGTTCAGAATATGTAGTTTCTGTTAATTTCTCTAACTCTTGCTTTGAATACAGAAAATCACTAGATGAATTAATATGTAAACAAAACAATCTTTCTTAAGAGTATGAAATCTAGCTATACAGCTGTTATTGTAAGAAATAAATAATATCCAAAGTAAAAGATATGCTACCTTAGAATTGATTTGCAAAACAGAAACAGATGTACAAGGATTTACTCATCAAATCTCATATCCAATACTTTTGTTAACAACTATACCATGTGCCAAAGAATCAATATTTCCAAAATCATACTTAAAAATCAGAAATTCTTTTTTTACAATATTTCAGAAAAGGAGGATGCACCCTATTGTTCTCATACAGTTAATATTATTCATAACTGGAATATTTTCTGTCTTCAATAATTAAATGAAGAGTGAGAAATTATTCTGTTTAGTTGTAACAGTTATTTTGATTTCTTGTAAAACTGTTGTTAGAGTTGAATTATGACACAGAAGTGTGAAACCAAGATACATGCAAAAATATTTACTCTGATGATAATAAACCAGGACAGAACAAGTATGTCGATATTTAAAATCATAAAGCAAATAGCCATATTACATTGCACAGTTTGGGTTAATGAAGTGCTGCTTGTGTATCTTTCTGAAGCTGTGTGTCTCCACCTCTGTTCATTTTATATTTTTAGGACAGGATAAAAATCTTTATTTACAAATATTGTCTTCTTTCTCCATCTCAATTCAGTTTGAGATTAACTTACAGTTTCTTTTGGTTCTGGAAAGCTTAACTTCAGGCAATTTTGTGGTTTTTTCAGAACAAAAATTAGGAGGTTAATTTTCATGGAATGTCAAATAAAGTTTCCATATTTTTAATATTATAGTTTGGTGACTTTTCAATGCCTTTTATTCCAAAACTATGGCTATGAGATAATTGCTGTTCAATAATCAAACATGTCACTCAATCACTGTCAAAGGTTAGTTAGCTAGCTAAATGTAAAGCAGTGTTAAAATAATAAGATTAATAAAATTCAGATATATTTAGAATACTGAAAAAATTTGAAGTGTGTAACTGTATGTTTCATCAACAAAGAAACTTCTTCCATTTTGCTGCTTGCATCATCTATGAAGTCATTTTCATTATCATTTTTTCTGAGGGGTCAGATAACACCTTTATGTAAAACTAGAGACATCTTTTAAAACTGTAAGTTCTACTTTTTATACAAGTTGTAAAACTTTAATATCAGTATACAGCACTTAAAAATAATATTCATTTGTTTAGAGTACACTTTAGTAGAATGATGACCTTTTTTCAGCTTGAAAAACCTTTTTTGATTAATGCATGTTAGTGATATATATTGAATACACACATTATAGGGAGTTGGTAAACATATATAATTGCATTTTGATCCTTTTTAGTTCACTTCTCTTCTCCTTCCTCTCTTTCTGCATCCCAATATCTCTTTCCCTTTGAATGTATCTTTCACCCAAATATCATTTCATAACACCAGGCACTAGTCAATAAGAAAACATTAGGTCCTCAGTTGTGCAGTTATTCTAAAATTACACTATACAATACGTACAACATTTGTTAACAATATGATGATGTGATGTTAATACTACCACGAAATCTAGAAACCATTCAGTTTTACAGTGGCAGAATCAGAAGTCTGAAATCTAAATTATTGCTGGACTGAAAATTTGTAAGAGAAACTCTCATGAAGTGCTAATGCTTTATTTTCAAGCAAATATCTTTCAAGTATCTCTGCTCAATTTTGATTTGGTATATCAGTTATTCCTTCAAGGAAAAATGATATTGCCTGGAATATGCTGTTAATTCAGTTGAGTCTCAATCACTCAGAGTTTAAGACAATACCCATAGTGTACCTTTGAAGGAGTGAAATAAAAGGAAAAGTTTTCTAAATATGTTCCACATGCATACCTGAAAAAAAATGTGTTCAATTAATTCAAAATAAATTCATCTAGTTTTTCTTTTGGTTTGATATCTTTACAAGATAATTAAGAATATAAGGTTTGCCCGAAAAAAAGTCTTTTACTATTTTACTCTATTAATTAATAATTACCAGTGTATAGGACAAAGAGACTATGAATTTTGTGGATGATTCCTTGGAGTATTTTTTATTTTTAAAATTTTGTGGTTTTCAGGATGCAGCGTCTTTTAAGTATTACTCAATGTCCATCATCCAAAGTCTTTTTCTAATGTACATGAGTGTCAGTATTCTAACATCAAAACAGACTATTTTCAGTCTCATAAAATAAGTAAATGGACAGGTAGATACAGATAGAAATAAGTTTTAATGATATCTGTACATTTTGAAATCTTACTGAAGACATCATAGTAGTTTCAATTTTCTACAACAAGTTTAAAATTTTTAAAAATAGGAATATATATGTGCCTTTTTATCTCACAGGGCTTTCCTTATTTGGAGGTAAGAAAAGGAAATCTGTTTGTGTAGGCTGTTATACATTTATTTATTTATTTATTTGTTTATTTATTAACTTTTATGTAAAATAACTTAACTGAACATAAAAACAAGATATACCTAAAACAGCGTTCAATAAAACAGTAAAAATGGTGCTTTTTGACACAGTGTGTAGAAGGAAAAGAGCCTCACCTCTTTCAATCGCTAATAACAATCCAAATGCCTTTACTTTTCTCATAATACTACAAAATTAGTATCCATTATTTCTCAAATGTTTGCACAGCATTTTGACCATATACTATTCAATCACATTATACTGAATATGATTGTTCTTTGGGAATATATTCTGCCATGCATTTTCATATCACACAGCACAAAATGCCTGACTTGCTAATGAAGGTAGGATTAATGTACCATTCTAATTTTCCAGAGCAAAGATAGATATTGTTGCACCTTTTTCATTAGTAACAGTTTCTTGTAATACTTTTCTGACAGGCAAAAGTAGCATCATATGCTGAAATAAGCCTAATAAGCTTTGATGAGAGAAATCAGCATTATCATTTCCCCTCATCCATCCTGGGAAATTCAGTGTATCCACCACTAAATGAGAAAGTGCTCTGGTATGCATGCACTAAACATGTGGACTGTGTTAAGATTTCACTGAATTAAATAGACAAAAGCAAAAATCTGTAAATCAATTCCATCAAAGAATTCAGTTTCTGAACTTTGTTTCTAACATCATTTCTGTCTTTTTATTAAAGAGTGAAAGGTAACTATAGAAAGACCAACAGGCAGCATGTCTTAAAGTCTTAAAACAAGAAAACTGTGGGTCTTTTAAAAAAGAGAATACTACTAATGCATCCACTGCTTTATCAAATAAAAACAATATGATGAAAAATGAATACTCCCATTCTCTATTCAGTGAAATGATACTTGACTTTACTTTATTGCTGTATTGTCACTACGACTTAGTGACTGGGGTAAAATATATGCATAAGAAAAATGAGAAAAAATTGAAGAATTGAGATGTAATGTGTGAGAGCCATCACTGGAATCAAAGAACAAATTAAAAAGTTAAAATAAGGGAGAATGAGAAAGGACCAAAGAGAAAGGAAAAGATTATATATATACAATTTTTGAGCAAAAAATGCCAGAGAAAACAACAGAGGAATAATAGGATAACTAAAACATTTATGCAAGTAAGAAAAGGACCAAGTGAAGAAAGACAAGAACTAAGAAAGAAATATTAAACAACATGAGAGAAGGCATATTAAGCAGATTGCTAGAGGAAAAGAGACAGTGAGGAGCCCAGAGTGGCATGGGCCTGGGGGATGCCCAGGGGAAAAAAGAAACAAGCAAGTAGAAAAATAGGAGGGAAAAACATGGAGAGAGACACAAGAAAAGACAGACCAAGAATAGAAGACAGGGAGGTGGTTAAGAATAAATGAGAGGTAGAAACAAAGCAAAAGGTGAGGAAAAAATCCACGAACTGCATTTATTTTCCCGTATTAAAGAAAAGAGCTCATTTGTATGTATATATGGATTTGTGACATGGAGGCAAAAGTTCTGGTTTCTGTAAAACCATTCAGAAATCTGCTCTGCGTTCAGATTGGGAAATAAAAATTATGAACTGTCTACAGTTTTGCTATATCATTTTTATATAGTTCAATTTACATGTTTACAGCTGGTTTTGTAAAGGTATTTAAAACGGTGATTTTCATTAAACACTTTAGGAAAATATAATACTGACATAAATGCAGATGATACTTCAATTGTAGCTTCATTTAATTCCATTTTATAAGAAATAGGTCCTTTCAACATTATGAATTTTAAGGAAATATCAGTAAGTGAGTAAGTTTTATATTTATATTTTGGTGTCACATAGCCTCTCCAAAAGAAAAAACAAACTAAATGTATACTTCACCAATAATTTGCCATTTAAAGTTGTAGCAAAAGTCAAACAATTTCAATAGATACTGAATATATATGATGTGTGTCTATATAACACAAGAGTAGGTAGATGCATCACACACAGACTCAATATACTATTATTGCTTGTTTGCTTTTTGGAAAACGTTGGAAAGTTACTGTTTGTCTAGATAATCATTCAAACCTACTTTTTGTGATGAAGATTAAAATTCCTTTCTGAAATTATGAAAATGCATATTTGAAACAAAAACAATTGCACATTTTAATGCAATTATATTGTTATGTAGAAACATGAATGATATAATAAGGTGGGTGTATTTGCAGCTGTAGCAAAAATATTGGCAGATAAATAATATTTAGACCAGAATAGTGTTTAATTTCTAACAGAAAAATGTTATAGGGAGTATCTAAAATCTTCTGGTCAATAATTTTGTATGCCATCGATGTTTACCTACATACACATATATACATACATACATATATTTAAACATGTCAACACTTTGTGCAGATCTTTCATCATACATTGTCCAAATTATTACTACAGCCTTTAAAATGATTCTTCATTCATTAATTTCTCTGATTTCATGCTTCACTCTACACAAAACATTCTAAAAGCTTCAGTAATGACTTCATGACCTAAAATCCTTTTTGGCTATATCCCTCAGATAAATATGAAGCATTTATTTATCTGCTTGTTCTGTCATTGAAGCTGAATGGCTTTCTGGACTGATCTTCCTTTCAATATCATGTGCCGCAAAGCATCAGACACAGAGTTGAGACCAAGTTCAGTTGACCTTCACTTGCCCTTGTTTCTTCCTCTGCTTACCATGTTCTTACTCTTACCTCACTGTACCCCACAATGTTTCCTTGCTGACCACTTGTGCACTTTACTCAGCATTCAAATCAAGCGTTCTTAGATCCCCAGAGGCAACTTCAAGACATAAAGTGACTATCTACTTTACAGAGCCCTTTACATATCTGTCTTCCAGCTACATGGGAGTTCTACATGAACATGACTGAGTCTTCATTTTCTTAATCATTTCCATGTCTAGAGGATTACTTTCTAAATTATAGTTGGCACATTATTAATTGAACATATTAATATTGAACAGAAATAGAAAATACACAATGCAATCTTTCTTTAAGTAAACAATTAAGTAGAGTATGGGAAAAGAACAGTCTTCAGATAAATTCATAATTAAAGTACTAGAATATTCTTCTGACCACAAGATTATTTGAAAAATTCTGACCATAAGACTATTTGAAAAGTGCTTCTACTGTAAGAAGACCTTCGCAGGTCCAATGATCATAATGAAATAAGTGAACCAGTGTTCCAGTTCACAAGTCAGTATGTTATTTTTAGTGACTGATACCACAATGACATGAACAAAATAAAGTCCTATCAGATGGAAATTGTCTGTGTCTTGTGGGAGAATGTTTTATTAGAGGATATAAGGACAATTTGAAGTATTCAAGGAAGTTCAGTCCCAAGTAGAGATGTTTCTTAAAGTACATCGATAATTTATATATGGATATGCGTCCTCACAAAGTACAAGTAGAATGACTGAATGAATACTTACTACAGGTAAAAACTCCCAAGCAAATTAAAGAGGAAAAAAGTAGCTTCCATCATTGATATTCCAGGAATTTTTACCTACTTGGTATCATTTAATCTTTAAGCCGCACTGAAAGCAAATTAGTATCTTCTTCAGAGGAAAATAAGGTTTGATGAGATTATCTTAAAAGGAAGTATTCATTGGGTTATGTTATCTGCTATCGGGAATTTCGAATTGAAAGCAGTGGAGTATCTATTATGGGAAAATGAATGACTGCACTGCCACAAACAGGAAGAAAGAGCAGCTGCTCCTTTTAGAAATATTTTAATATAAGCAGAATTGTTCACCAGCTATGACTGTGCCACAACAAATGTCTGAAGTACAAATAAAAAGATATTAACAAACACCCAAATATTTAAAATGAAATACTAAAATGGAGTACACTTATTAGGATCTTAAATGTTGAAAGCAAGACTCCCCCACACACAAAGACAAAGAGAGAGGGAGAGAGAGAAAAAGAGAGAGAGAAGAATGAGAGATACGTAAGTTAGCTGAGTAGAGGGCTGATCTAATTGTTCACTGCTATGTGAGAACCTAGGAGACTTCCATCAGTTTTTGTTAAGTGGATATTTAAAAAATGAAAAGTCTAGACAACTACTTGTTAAATGGAGATTTAAAAAAAACAAGCATTATGGAAAAGCTAAAAGCATCACTTAAGCTCCTAACATTCTTTGGGTATCCAGTCCTTTCACTTGAAAGCCAGAATTTATTAATATAGTAAATGATGAGACCTGAAGATAAGTAGCTGCAAAATTATAATGTTTATTGCTGTATATGTATTCAAACTGGCTTAGGAAAGTCATTCAGGGATGAAGACACAGAAGAAATAAAAGAATACACTATTAGTAGTTATGATTCTTTGTATGATCATTTTAGAAACACGCTGATAGGAAGAACAAAGGTGCTATTTTTCAGTTAGTATATATGAGTATTTGGTTCCATAGCCAAGTGGAGTTAGCAGCTATCAATTTTTTTTAACAGTTTTCAACATACAGAATAGAAAGAAGACAAAAGACAGTGTAATCATTGGAGATTTATAAAAATTCTTGACACTTGGCATTCTCCAAAGAAAAGTATCAAAGAAAATGGTTTTAATTAAATATATGCACATATTATATGTAGACACATATACACATATGTATATGTATAGACATGAAGTTACATCTTGTAAATTAAAACTTTCCCATAAATATCAATAACATTCCAAAGAAGCAAGATTATTATAATCATAAAGGTAAAATTATAATCATTTAGACTGTCAAAATATATAAAGAACAAAATAAAAGATAATAGGAAGCATGAGATAGATACTTTTCAAGTGAGAATGGGATTATGTGGTAGGGAGGTGAGGAGAGTGAAAGGGATAAAAAAAGGATCAAAATATATACACGTATGAACTCCCCACAAGGAATGTAACTATTATATAATGCTAGCATGTGCGAAATAATATAAATTATTATATAATGCAATCATGTGGTAATAAAAAACTGAAAAAGAAAAAAATTATACGCAAAAATATTGCTTCTTAACATGAAAACTGAATTTGAAAAACTATACAAATTCACTCAACATGAAATATAATACCCTTGATAAAATTCTAAACTATTAAATTTGATACCATACAGACTGAATTTCAGGTTTTACACATTGAATAAAATAAAGGAGGCATGAAGGAATCAGAAGAAACACATTGGATTCAGTGACAATTTATTGGTAATATTTTATGTTATTAGAAACAATAATCTATAAGGTGCATTTTAACTGTATAGGGCATAAAGGGCTTTGCAATCAAAAGTTCACATATAGAAATGCAAATAGACATTGCATAAATTTATTAGGGGAAAAAATCATCAGTCATCAACTTGTGACTCTTTGTCCTATGTAGAAACCTATTCTTTTTGACTTCAGCAGTCTCTGTATGGAAATTAACTTTCAAATGCTTTCAGGTACAGAAAGACTGCTATTAGTGATGCATGCATGGCACACACTTTGTATAAACAAAGAAACATCCTATAAGTATAACATAATTCAAGATTCATTTTGGAACTATATAAATTTTCCACAATTTGAATTACCTCTTGTATAGTTTCTACTGTCTCTATAAAAGGATGAGAGCACTCGACACATTAGCTTCACCTTCAAGTTATCACAAAAGAATAGATTTGGTCCATGGGAGGACACAATAATTGAGCACTATAATAGGATAGAGGAAAGCTTCTATTTCTAAAAGTATTGTGACTGTTTATTAAAACCTTCACAATAGTTATATTTGAGCAGTAAAACAAAAAATCTTGAATAAAACAACCTAAAACTTTATAGATTTTCGTATCAAGTTTATCAAAACTACTTCTATCAGTAGTAAGCAGAAAAGTAAAAAAACAGGTTCCTGTTAATTTCTGTTTGAGATAATATGATTCTCCTGAGGATACAAAAAAATTCATTTCATGTGAAATTATTTTGACCTAAATTATTTAAGCAGAAACAGACCTGAAACACTTTAAGTGGAAAGGAATTCAAAATGGCACCTCAAAGATAAGTACTGAAATTGCATGTGTCTCCTACAATAGTTAACCCCTCCAGGCTGTATCTGCATTACATTAAAATCTAATAAGCCCTTAGTTTTCTGACTTCTTTTTCTTATTTAACATTTGTTTATTAAAACTGAAGAGGATAGTTTGACATGAACCCTTTCACCCATTTACTAATAAAGGACGCTTACTTTGAAATATCTAATTATCTGTCCTACCCAAACACAAACATGCATATTATAGGAAAAATTCAATATTATACAGATCACAAAATCAAAAGATTTTCAAAAGTTGATAGAAGGTAAAACTATAGGATTCCATTCAAATGGCCTTGAAAAATGTGGCCCAACATTAGTAAAAATGGAAAATGAGCGATCATTTATGATATTAATTGTACAATACCTCCATTCAGCAATTTCCCTTTTTCTAGCTCTGTGACAAGTAAGTCCACAGTGTAACACTGCCCTCTGCTTTACTGGAATCAAACTATTCTCATTCGTTTACTGTTATTCTTAGGCCTACAAGTAGAACCTGGAGACTACATTGGGTTGAATCATTAAGTTTCATATATTAAAATAATCTTAAGAATTTTCTTGTTTGGCAAAATTTCCTGTATTTTTTTATCCAGAAAGAGAAAAGTCTGGTATATCAGATGAATTAAAATAATTCTAAGAGCAGTAGGCATTTTCAGCATCTAGAAAACTGCTGTGCAAGATTCACTCTGTAAAAGTAAGCAAAAAATAATATTTTAGTGACTACTGATATTGTATTCTTCAAAATAACTCCATGTGCAATTATTCTTTTTCATCCAGAGTCTAATAGACTCTCTCAAAATAATCCATAATTAGAAATAATTTGAGATGTGGGCAAAATTCTGTAGATCATACTGGTTCACATATTAGACATACCAGAAATCTACAAAGTCACAAATGGAGCTTTCTCTACTCCAAACAATTTCACCCCAGATTAGTGTTTTCCCCATATTAAAAAAAGCAGATTCAGAAAAATTTGATAAACATAATTAGCTACGCTATCTAGCACTAATTGTCCCTTAATTACAGAGTTCTATTTGAATCTATTCTAAAGTCTCGTTTTGTGAAGAAAATAATTTACTTACATATTTACTTTACACACGGCAAAAATTTTGTATATTTAATGCTCCATCTGTTTGGAACTATGGACATGTTGTTGAATGGTTAAATAGAGCTAAAAATATATGTGCTTGTTTCCACATTTATCATTTCCTTTTGATGAGAAAACCAAATCTACTCAGTGATTTTTCAAGTATACAACTCATTGCTAATAACTATAATCAACATGTTATGTAATAAATCACTTGAATTCATTATTTGTATCTAACTAAAATTTTATGTTCTTTGATCAATATCTCTCCCTAACCATACTAGCTTCTGGTAACCACCACTCTATTCTCTTTTTCTGAGTTCAACTTTTTTAGATTGCACATATAAAAGAGATCATGTGGTGTTTGTTTTATGTCACTTAACATAAGGCTTTCCAGGTTCATCCTAGAGTGTTCCTGTTGTTGCAATTCATACTAGTTTCTTCTTTAAATGAAAACAATATTTCATTATGTACACACATCCTATGTTCTTTTAACATTTTTGAGGACACATATTTGACCGTTGCGATTAATGGTGCAATGAATATGGAAGTACAGACGTACCTTTGATGTGCTGATTTCATTTTCTTTGGATATATACCCAAGAGTTGGGTTTCTGGATCATATGACAACTGTGCTTTTAATTTTTGAGGACACTTTGTCCTATCAACAACGTGCAAGAGTACCTTTTTCTCCAAATTCATGGAGAAACTTATTGATATCCATCCATTGATTGATTTTATACTATTATGCATTATGCTGCTCTGTATGTTGTTTTTACTCACTCATTTAACATATGTTTATTTTCTATTGTAAAAGGTGCCAAAAATAGAAAAATGCACAGCTCACATTCCAAGCCATAAAAGCTTATGGGTTAGAGTTGTGAAATGATAGTCACTAACCAGATGTGACTCTTTGAATTTAAATCATTTATATTTAAATAATATTAAATTCAGTTCCTCTGCTGTAGGAGTCACATTTCAGCTACTGTAGAACTGCATTAGTACAGAGTATAGAACATTTTCATCATCATAGAAAGGTTTATTGGGAAACACTGGTCTAGAGAGGGAAATAATCATGCAAGTAAACAATGATAATGTACCCTTACAAATGCTGTTTTACAGATAGGTTGTAAGCGATACAGGAGATAATGCAGATTCCAAAAAGTTCACTTTGTGATCTCTTTCTAAAAGCAGTTGCACAGCATTAAATACAGAAATTCCCATATCCTAATGTAACACCATGTTTTAAAAGTTAATATGCACATTTAAAGACTGATTACCTATCTACCATAAAGAACACTGGATTAATGCCAGAAAGTCTAAGAGGTGAAAATGATCTCCATAAAGTTTAGATCACTTCATCAAGATATGTGTGAGGCACATGGAAATAGGATCTTGAATATTTTTTATAAATCTGATTATTTCATTAATCAAAAGTTCTACATGATAGATGACTAAAGATGAAGAACTAGGATGAAAATTTGGAATCGGTAGTAGGTAAAACACGGCATTCTAACTAGATTCTAAATTTCAGTTCAAGTTTGAGCATTTATTAGATATACATTTCGTCTCTCCCAATAGCAAGTCTAGATAATTCATCATTCTCTTCTTGACTCCATCGCATCAGCTCTGAGTTAGCTGTCACAAACTCACATCAAACAGGTGACAAATAAATGAAGTGGGTCTCTGTAAGATAAACGGAAGAGTAGAATATGTAAGTAGCACTGGACATTAGAATATAGTGCCGCAGGTACTAGGCTTGAGATCCATAGCAAGCTAGAGAAAGCATACGCCTTTTTAAAAAGTTGTACACATTTGCAGTGTTTACAATCCTGATCCCTGCTTTGTGAGAAAAGAAGTCTTCTTTTTCCAGAGTTTTTGCATTGGAGGGTGTCAGGATTTAACATGAAATGTGCAAAACTTTGAAGGAAAGTATTCCTGAAAAATATCCAAGGAAATTTTCAAAGAACTTTCAAATCTCCTAAGAGAGATTGAGCTCTCAATCTGTCAATGTGGAGGTTTATGTCTAGAATTTCCGACTATTTTTTACAAGGCAGCCTTATCAGTATTGGAGTTAATTTTTGCTAAAAATAAAATAAGCAAGTAATTTAAAAAACAAAATTCCCTTATAAAACACATCAAATTTCATATCTAGAAAATTTTTAATGTCACTGCAAGTAGTGCTGGTGATCTTAAAGCAAACTTATACAGATTTTGCTTGTTCTTTTTCTTGGAAAAAGACTGAACAACAATAAAACACTGCCAAAATGCTCTGAAGAGAGAATCCTATGCAGCAATTGTTACCACTCTACGCAGTGTAAGACAGCTGCAAAAGGCTTTCTTATTCCCGTTTCACTGCCAATTTATCAGTAAAGGTACACTATGTAGTAATACTAACAGTGTTTTTTTTTCTATAAATAACTCTATGTACAAATACCTCTTATCTAAACAGATTTAATTCGTTTCCCTTAATAATATTTAATGTTTCTTTTTAGAATGCTTAAATGCATAAAAATCATATTAACCTGGCATTTAATACATATGTCTAACATTTTCAGAAAACATAGAGGACTTCAGTTAAACAATTAGATTAAACTTGGGAATCAAAATGATGCTTTAAATTTTAAAATTCCATGAGGAAAAGATCTCAATATTCTTCCAATTTCTTATTACAAGGAAGATTGTAATATTTAACATTATAAAGGGCACTATATTTTACCATGCTATTTAACATTTTAGTTGATTTATTTTCCTACAGTTTGCATGTAAGACCAATACAGCATTTCTAGGTTTAGAAATTTCTATTTTTATTTTCCATTGCCATTACTGGTCTCCTATTGTTAATATTTATCATTTTTATAGTTATGATTTCCTTAATAAAAGAGACCATATTTTTGTTGATGCCACAGCTATTTCCCCCCTCAGGAAACACACATAAAAAAGAGAGAGGTTAAAATGATTTAATTTTCTCAGAATCCCAGGAAAGATAACTTCATATGTTTTTTATATTTCTAACAGGGTGGTGTTAGAGAAGCAAAGATAACTGGAAAATTTTGAACAGTTACTTTGAATGCATTGTAGGCACAGGACTTTTTACACAGACTCCCACCCACTGAATTCTAATTAGAAAGCTTGGTCACATCTCTTAGGCATGCTAGAGTAGAAATGGGGAAGAAATTTGCTGGACCCATGGTAAGTATATCACAAGTTAGTAAGAGAAAAAAAAAAGCAAAGAGAGAGAGAAAAGAGGGTGTTTTCTGAGTTAATTTTCTGGCTACCATTCAGCTGATTATTCCCTCTAAAAGAGATTGAAAGAGAAAGTGAGAGGGAGAGTTATTATAATACACATAAAGTAGCTTTAGTCAAGGGAAATGACACTTGGAAGTTCATGGGGAGAATCAGAGAGAGCAATGGGGGTAGGGGAAGGGTGAGCAGAAAGATGCAGAGTCAGAATTGTGAAGGTAGAAGAGACGTTATGTCAGTAATTGCAATGAATATGTTATATGGTATATTGGCATAGGAAAGTTTTAAACAATAGATTGATTTATATCTCGGTTTTGATTTCATGCTGCAAATAATTAGAATATGTGTGCTTTAAAGTGTGTGTATATATTTAGATTTAATGTCACTAAAAATGTATCTATGCATTTTAAGGGAGTTTTCCTTTTTTGTATCTTTTCTATAGATATGTACTAAATTAATGTGAAGGAGCACAGAATCATTGGACTAGTTTACTATTTATTTTCACCTGCCAGCATTGTGCAACTTGTCTATAAGTCACATACATACGAGTGAATTATATTTGCCAAAGTCATAGTTTTTATTCTCCATATTGATAGCGTACAGAACAGGTAACATCTATGAACAGAAGCACAAAAAATCTTCTGTCAATATGAGAATTTTGCTCATCCAATTTTTAGGGGTATGTTTCTTCTCAGCAAAAATACCCTTACAAAATCCCTCATTAAATTAGAGATTATGCATCAAATAAAATATTCACTAAATAGGTGGGGCTTCAATGATATTGACCAAGGAAGAAAGAATTTATAGAGATTCATAAAAAGCAATTGTCCATATACAAAGATAGAATGTGAGGAGAAAATTCCTACACACAGAAAAACAAGTTAAAAAATAATGGCTTACTTAAGGCCTACTTCAGTTTACACACCTATTATTTCTCTTCTCTGTTGTCTATTTTTTCCCAGAACACAACTTTCTCCAGTCTTGGAAAGGGACTTAGTCCCATTATCATATTTATTTTAAAAGCATGACAACTGTCTCCTTATAAATTTTGCATTGTGTATTTGCAAAATCAGTATCAGTAGTTCAATGCATTTGGTGGAATCATAAACCAATTTTAAATGAAGAAGGAAGCAATATGAACTATTTCTCTAAATTTTGTTCTTTGGATGTATCTGTCAGCTCTGCTTGGACTGGATAGAGTAGTGTCCTTTTGGGTTCTTTTCTGTCTCTGCACAGGAATAAAATAGGTATGATTTGAGGTCCATGCTGAATGATGAACTATCTTCAGAAATTTGCACTGACCCTAACAGATTAACATTTCGTATTTGTCTGCTCGTCATATTTTAAATGTTTTAAGTGTTAGACAGCAGTGCCTTCAGAGAAACACTAAAGGAATTAGCATACTAAGCAAAGGAATAACAGTCACACAATAACATAACAACTTCTAAGAGAATATTAGCTTCCATTTCGTTAGATCATTATCAGAAAGGAAGCAGATCAACCACAGTTTGTACACCATAACTTGACAATGAAGGTAACTAGTGACAATGAACTGAAGCTGTAAAGTTTTGGAAATTGTTAAAAGCTGAATACATTTAACAATATATCCATCTGCAATAGATGTCAGTGAAGAGTTATCTAAAGATATTATCCCAGGAATAATAGCCTCTTAAAGAAAATTTCAAACACAAATCTGATAAGACCTATATTTAAACAAATGAAACACAGCTTTTAATAAACATAATTTCTTCTCTAAAGTTTGTGTCATATGCAGGTTAATACACATACAATATATATTTGCATAATTAACTGATTTCATTTTTCCTTCCTGATTTTTGACCAAAAATGTATCACCTTTTCATTGTTACATTCATTATACAATAAGAAACTAGTTAGGTAGCTGAAAGTTATAAGTAAAATATTCAAATCCTTGAAAAAGGGCAATTACTAAATGTGAGACTTATTTCAAGCCAACTGAAATAACCAGTTCCAGACTCAGGTCTTTTTGATGACCTATTCCCCTGAAAAGTTTTGCAATAGCGGTAGCCAATAGCTCTGGTCTTCATTACGACTGTCTCAGCTTACTGCCCTGAAGAGATGAGGGATACAAGAGGTGCTAATCCATGAAGCAAAAATTCTCAGTGATTTACACCAGAACTAAAGGAATAGACTTTCTCCCTACTAAATTCTCTGTAAGTAATTTCCTTGATAAAGCACAGTCCATATGTAGACAGGGAAATACGCTAAGATATATAAGGGCAATGCTACAAACATTCTCTTAGTGTGGTTTAAATAATAAGAAATAAAACAACAGAAATAATTCATTCATTCATTCATTCATTCAAAGAGAATATGATCCAAAGAGAATACAATTTCACCTTTCAGATGATGCCCTGGGGGACACAAATAAATGATACAACCATAATTACCTCCCCAAATGTAACCATCAGCTATATTAGTGTGACACAGTAGGAAAACCTACAGTTTAGTGTCCTAAATTTTACATTTAAATAATGTCTGGTTGCAGAGGAGAAGTTATGAGAAATTTGGCAGGTCACTTCCTAGGAGGATCAACATCTTTAGAAATATTTTAAAGTGGCTTTATATCCTAGTGTGGAGAGTGTTAGCCACCACACCTTCCTTTAACCTACATTCTGTCAGTATCAAAATAAAACTGAGTATCCTTCATCTACCTCCAAGAAATTTCCACACAAAATCCAGAATAGTGAACCTGGCTTTGAGGAAAAAGAAAACATGTTCAAATGCCACTCTACCTATCTTGATCTTCTTTCTTTCTGTTAGTGAAAACAGTATAACAGCATTTACAAGTTTCTTCACAGCGTGAAGCTATTCTATGCAGCAGGTCACAAAATAGTTTATCTGTTTTCTGTACAACAGTGCGACCTAGTGGATAAAGTAAAGAGCCCTGTCTTTCAAGGCCAACTAAGGAGGGCAATCAAAGTTCTTCAATGTATTTCATCACTTTAAAGAGAATTCCATACTTACCTGAGGCTTTTCATTTGCTTCAGGGGCAAAAAGAGACAACATGAACTCCCATAATTTTTGTGTTAAAAAGCAATATAGATGATCCTATAAATTATTTTCTAAATCTATTTTTAAAAGTTAATAAGAGGTTACTCAAGTGAATGTTTTAGAGACAGATTTTCTGTGCTGTTAATTTTAAAATACTTAATAAACTACTCATAACCAAAAATAAACAGTATTCATTAATTATTTCCTTAGTTTTATATTAACGACTGCCAGTTCTAGTCTTATTATAATTGTGTGTGTGTGTGTGTGTGTGTGTGTATCTGTGTGTGGTATATTCTGTCTCCAAAATTCACTGTGGGAATACAAATATATGGAAAAGAAAGACACTATATATGCATCTCTCTCTCTCTCTCTCTCTCTATATATATATATATATATATATATATATGTATGTATATATATATCCATTTATACAATACAGGCAGACACACAAATAAAATAATATAATTTGCTCATTAGGTAGCAATTTAGAATAGAAAGCTTATTTTAGTGCCTACATATATTAAACTCAATGTCCCTGAATCATAAGTCAGGTTCTTCATGCAGCTTACTTAAACTCTTTTTAAAACCACTCAGTATTCCATTTCAGGGTAATTCTTAAAAGCTAAATACTTAATAGTATTTCCTTTGTGTTGATTTGCTTGCTTTTACTGCTTCTGTTAAACCATTGTACAAGTTCATTTTATCACTGTTTTTCTTTTAAACCAGTAAGTTTTAAGCAGATTTTTAAATACATATTTAAAATTAAAACATGTAAATGTGGAAGTCTGAATTACATAGAAAAAAGAGAAAATGATCTTCCAAGAAACCATGCATAAGAATTTGACAGTTTTCCTTTGTAGCAACGTGGTACAGAAGACATCATTCACTTTTCTTGGTTATAGGATATGCTACAGTAAGAATTAAATGTAATTTAGTGAGACAATAAAATCTTCTCAACTACTATGTTGTTGTGTTTGGGATGGGTTTGGGGATGATTAAATGTGTAAATCACACAGATCTGAAACATTGTTTTTTCTCCTTTCTTTCCTCCTTTTCTTAGCACCTCCTTAGATGGCATCTTGATCGTGCATGTACTGTGAACACAGAAGGCCTATAGGTCAGACCTGAAATTATAGCTAAACCTCAATTCCTGAGGTACACAGGCTGTTTATATCGATGAAAATTTATGATCTCTATACCCTAAATCCCCGGCCTCTCTTTTACATTGACTTCTTTACTATTTGCTGCTTTATTTTATGGTGATCCCTTGCCCTCTATAAATATATCACAGTTACTTAACCCCAGATCCCACCCCCAGACTTCACAACTTCAGAAAGGATCTATTTGTTACCTATTCTGCTACTGGGTGTTTCATAATCCTCCATATTAGCAGCTATTATTTTATAGTAGTTAACATTTTCTAAATTTTCATCATCTTTGGATTGTTACTCCTCTAACTGTTTAATAATAACAATCTTGAAACTATTGTTTAGAGATCATGACGAAGTCAAATTTTTTCTTTAAATTCACACAAAGATTGAAGCATTTTTTATTAAATATTTGTCTGGAAAAAAAATGAATACATCTGTAAAAATTACATTTAGGCAAGCTTAATTGTCTTGAGTTAATTTAAATATAAAAAATTTATAAAAACCTGTCCTACTCTTAACAAACCACTGAGTAATTAATTTTTCTATAGGTTAGACTCTTATAATTATCTCATTTTGAATGAATTCTTTATTTGAGTCCCCCAAAATAAAGCTGGAAAATAATAAAGGATTATATGTTTGCAAAAGCTATTGTCTGATATTAAAATTGTTAAGAAAATATGGGTTAGTATTATGCAAATTCTGACCTAATCCCAGCAGCATTCGGGTATGTAATTGTATTTTTTCTTTAAAGGGGACAGACCCTACCATAATTATGCCTTGTTAGTGTCCACATTGCTACATTTTTGATTTATGTATTTTTCTTGGAGTTGACAGATAAGCAAGAAAAATTGACATATTATAAACTAATAAAAATAAATAATATCAGAATCTGCCTAGCAGCAGTCTACATTGAGAGGTTAAATCAATGCATTAATCATACAAATTTTTGAGCAAGACATAGTTTGTACTAAAATTTTCTAAATGACATACATCAAAGAGAAACAAATATTTAAATTGTTGTGAATGTGGATGTGACTATTTGATTTGTAAAGTAAATCACTATATGTACTATTTAAAACCCAAAAACCCTTTTTTATCTTACTTTCTTCTCTGATATTCTCAGGAAGTAAAGATACTTGTAATCCATCCCTCCAGATGACAATATATATAATATTCCTGTGAGATTTAGAATTTCTCGTTTTACTCCAAAGAATATTTCATAGTGGAAATCTGGCTAATATAACCTTCCTAGTTTATATTAAAATTATTTAAAATGCTGCCATTTGAGTGCTTGGTAAGATTTCCAGTTAAATACAAAAACAATGAAAATTTTAGGCTTTTATAATAGTGCTAAGATGCGCTCCACTGAACCACAGGCTGGACAATTGACAAAGGAAACATGATATCTATGAGTTCAGGTTTGGTGATATCTAACCGTTGACACTATATATAGCATGAACAACAAAATATTAGGAAATGTGAATGGTGTCCTTTCCCTCAGGTTTGTACAGTTTATAATTTCATCTTTTGTTGATAAATTCATATTTTCCTTTAAATGTAACCCAAGTAATACAAACAAAACCTTCATAAGTAACAATCTTTATAACAGTGGTTAGTTACTACAGTTACTATTAGTCTAAATAAAACTAAGCACTTTTTATTTGATATTAAAATTTCAGAGTGTATTGCTTGACCTGGCTGAGTTTTATAACTAAAATAGACAATTTTTTGAAATACAGTGAAAACGAGAGTATTTTTCCCACGGTTTATATGCATATAACCAATGTAGTCCCAGAAAGCATTATCCTTTCAACAAGGATGGAAAACATTAGTATTAATATTTTATAATATTTTTATCATCAGCCTAAAACTTTATATTTTAAACATGTACTAATCTCAAATTTCACAAACCCAACTGTGCTTAACAGATTCTATGAACAATTAATTCAAGATGATGATGATCTATGCATTCCTCTCCTTTAAGCAATCTTATACACCTGTGCTTGAGGCAGTATTTCAGTATTCAGCAACCCAGACTGGATTACGATAAATGTAGCACTACCAAAAAAAAAATTTGTTCTTAACAATCATATGCAAATTAGTTCCAGAGAACCAGCAAGCAGATCCAAAGAATTTACCTGAAACCTCCCACTCATCTCCTAGAAGAATATGGTACCAATGGATAAGTTAAGCTTAGTAGGCAAAACCACAAACTTTATCATGAACTTTCACAGCCTGCGAAGTGTGCCATTGTCTCAATGAGCAACTCTATTAAACAGACAAGGAAAGTCACAGTACTTATACATACACATATGTAATACATGTACATGATATACATATATAGACATAGATATATATACACCTACTAGGTTATGTTGATATGCAAGCATATATACATAATAAATACACAGTACATTTAAATTTATATCTGTGCACATAGTTATAGTGTGTTATATATGTATGATAGATCTGAAAAAATGTATCTGTATGTATTTGTGGTACTATGGTAGATTTAAAACTAGAAAATATATATACAGTTTTAAGGTTTGTATAAGCTTCATATCCATATTCTTCTTAAATATATTATAGGTCTTCAACTATGGCTTTTATTTCAAAGACTAGTTCTGGCCAAATGGCTGCTTTTGTTTGTTTGTTTTTGTTTTTGTCTGACCATCATTAGGCAATTTCTTAACGCAAATAAATGATTATAGCTTTTGATAAGGATAGTAACTAAGTCATGATTCATGTACATTATTTCCTGCACTTGGAACATTCTTTCATCAGTGACAGGAAAAGAATTTTACAAGATTATAGGATTGAAATTATACGTGTTTGTATGTTTACATATGCAATGATGTAAAGAATGCATACACACTGATAGTTGGGTAATGAGCTTTATATGTGTAGCACTTGTCCTGAACTAAGTATGATATATAATTATTTCACTTGATAATTCTAAATATTTTTCAAGTGGGTGCTCATGTACCCATTTTATAGGAGACAAGCTCTGATATTAAGAAATTAAATAACTTTCCCAGAATCCAAGGCAAGAATTTCTACCTGTTTAACTTTACATCAGTTAGGGCTCTTTGATTAAAACCAAAATATTATCTCTGGCTACATTATGCAAAAAATTATTTTAAAAATGAAATCAAGTGCTCACAGTAACTCACCAAAAATTGGAACATTGGTGAGGCAAAGTAGCAAAAACTGCTATGGTGATCTCAGGAACAGAAGATTGGCAATGATGTGCCACTGTTTAGAGAGTCAAATTCCAAATCCAAGTATTTTTGGTTTCTCAATATCTTTGATTAAGTTTTAAATTACAGAAATGAAGCCTCTAATTGATCTGTTTTGTCTTCTTTGAGTTCTTTTGACAATATTCCTAACTATGGACTGACCATAATGTACCAAAAGAGAAAGAGGCAGTTTCAACAGAAAATAAGATCAACAAAGAAAGGAAAATACTACATGGCCAAAAAACAAAGTGAAAAAAAACCTGAAAACACTAACCAAAGGAATAAAAGACAAGAGAAAAAATTCATCTATAAAGTCAGACCTGCTTTTGAGAAGTTTTCTCTACTTATGCAATTCAGTCATTATGAAAACTAGTTACAAGTGGTTTTCCTCTCAAAAGAAATTTGTTAGAAATAAAATATATAAATGAGAAGCCTTCCTGTTCTTCTTGTTTGCATGTGGTTAAATATTTTTTGAATGAAAAATGAGTAGAAACAAGAGAAACAGCAACAACAAAAAGTGATGAAAAAGGTGTGAGACAAATAGTTGGAATCTGGGAAAATTCATGGTGTAGTTTGGACCTTAAACTTTCCCCAGAGGCCCATATTTGGACAAGTTGATCCTATGGGTGACACTGTGGGGAGGAAATGGGGCATCTGGAAGGGTAAGCCTAGTGGAAGGAAGTTAGGCCATTGGGGGGTGACATTGGGACACCAATTCTTCCTTTTGCTCTTTACTTCTCAGCCACCATGAATTGAACAGACATTCCTCACCACACATTTCTGCGGTGGTGTATTGGGCTGCCCCAGTTTCAAAGCTACATGGCCCAGAATCTCTGAAACTGTGAACAAAAAATAAAGTTTCTCCTTTAAATTGTTTATCTTAAGTATTTTTATTACAGCAGTGAACAGCTGACTAATACAATATACCTTTTAATTACAATCAGTAATGTACAACTCTTAAATTTCTTTGAATGTATCTTCTCTACCAGAATTAGGAGGCCTGGGTCATATAAACATTGGTAGACATTTTATACCCACATTGAGGGTGCCCAGCTGGTTGCCTATGGTGGATGTCTTCCTCTGGCCTCTCTAGACACACCTCTCATCATCTCCAAATTGCTTTCTGGTTCTTAAATTCATTTCAACAGGATTATTTTGCATTTTACTCCTACTCTTTAACTATTCCATATATTCTTTACCTCTGAAAATATTCTTGGCTATGGTACAAGATTAGTATAGGATAAGTCTATCAGAATTTTTCAGAGTGCTTACATAAATAGAGTGTCATAGGAGAATCCACAATGTCACAATACTTCCTGGAATCAGACACACATGACAATGAAATTCTCTTAACATATCTCCCCAAGTCTTCCCTGATGAATGCTGGCACATTCTCCCTTATTAGATTTATACTATGAGAGGAAAGTAAAATTCTACCATATTTAATAATCAGCCCTTGATCCTATTCACTTAGCAAAGACAAGACTCAGATAAATGAGAAATCCCAAGCAATCTTGCAAACACTGGAAACAACTAAATCAAAAGAATGCTAGTGAACAAAGTAGGAATACCCTGTAACTTCAAAAATCACAAAACAGATTTATGTCTCTGATAGACTCCCACGAAAATTTGCATAGTCAAGGGAGTAATTTCAGTTATATGCTGTTTATGATTTGAAATGGAACAAATCAGAAGTCAAAAAATGCTATCAAACAGCTAGCTGTTTTCAAATCTATCTTTGAAAACTATTTTGTGCATGCAATTAAAAATCCCTTTACTTTTTAGACAAATTCTAAGAAATGTGAAATTTAGTTTAAGAACTATTTACCTGTAGGCCTGAAGTCTAAAAAGCTTATCCTCATAAAAAAATCAACATAAATATCAACATAATAAAAGATATAGAAAGAACTTTAATAAAATGAGATTCAAGGGTCAGTCCCATTGACTTTGGCTATGTGAAGTCAACACATTCCAAGTTGTAGTTCTACAAAAGACTGCATGACTATGTCCCTCAAGATGTGATTTCGAGAACTAATTAACATAAGTGAAATATTAGATTATCACTGCTCAGTAAGGTAAACATTGCACACATAACACTATGGAGAACTTAAAATACGGCTAGTCCTAATTGAGACATGTTATATATGCAAAGTTTTCTTCATATTCCAAGTATATCATTAGCCTAATACATGTTGAAGTAATAATATATTGGCAATACATTGTTAAAAATTTTACTTCAACTTCTTTTTACTTAAGTGTGATTGCTAATTAAAAGGTGCATATATGGATCACATTACAGAACAGAACAGATCTAAGTAAATGCTTGGAAAATGTTACATGCTAAAAATATTTTAATACCAATAATTTGAGCAGTTGTGCTAGATTTTGTTTTCTTTAATTTCAAATCCTTATTCTTAGTTCTGTAAACTTCTCTGTTCATTAAAAATATACCATAGAGAAATCTGTTCAATTAAAGAAATTTTGAAACAAATATGCTTTGATGGAAGAATCGTCTGAATTTAGGCTACAAGTCAAAGTGCATCTGTATTTCAGCCAAATTTATAAGAAAGAAAGGAAGAAAAGAAAGAAGGTAAAAAATCAATACATAATGGAATCTACTAAAAGTTAAAATCAATGACTTATTTGAAGATTATATAATATATTTATATTTAGACTTCTTGGAATAACCTGAATCAAAAACACAGTGGTCATCACAGAAAATATTGATATATGACAAAACTATAAAAATTTATTCTTGTATGTGACAAAAATCAAATGAAGTGAAAAACTTGGACACTAAAATGGCATGTAATAGAAATGAATATGAGTGAAAACTATTCTAAATTCACATGATGAATATTGACCAAATGTAGCTACAACATTCACTACTTTCATCTAACTTTATTGTCGATATGGCTTACTATTCTTTGTAATTATTATCTCCTATAGAACTATAGAGCATCCATACATCTCTTAAAGTCCTTATAGATTTTAGCCTGGTGTTTTATTAAGTTACACCCAGTTTTATAGCTTCCCTCTTGATTTTAAAATCCTTCAGGCAAAAATTTGCATCCATTGTACCTGCTACTGAACATGATACAAAACCATAGGATTTAGGGAGATTCACAGAAAAATCTGTTAAATGAGTACATGAATTACTTAATTGTATTTTAAAACAAATTTTCCATTATTAAGTCTTTGAATTTAGTAATAATCCTGAATCTGATTACTGAGTCTAAAATTTTAGAGCAACAGTAAGAGTCTAAGGCACTCATGACTTACCAATATCAACCAGAAACAAAACTCTAAGCAAACTCTATTTTACTTGATTTGAGCATTAAGATTTGTAAAGATGATTGTATTACAAAGTTATATTATGGTTTGTTTATTTATTTATCTTTTCCCTTTCATTCTCTCATTTTCCAAAGAATTTAACCAGTGTATCATTTGGATTGTATGATCTTTTCTTATTTTTACTCAACTGGGTTTTCCATTTCCAGTATATTTTTATATATTGCCTAATCTTCAAAAGACATTTCATTACATTATATTCTTGATGTACATTGTGCAAGCACAGTATTTGTACTGTAGTATTCATTCTAAAATACATATTCACGTGACAGCCCATAATATCCTGAAACAGCTATTACAGACTGTCAAATAAATAATGCGCATTTTTAAGGTGGTCTTTATGTGGGATGGCTCTCCTGCATTTTCATGAAGCAGATTTTTCTTTTATTCTTTAAGAAAGAAAAGCACACAAAGGAAATGAACATGCAGAAAAATATGTTAAGGTAAAAGTGACACAAACTAGAAAATTCAAGTACCCTTTAGTTTCTTGGTCTTTCTGCTACTCTACCATTTTACTCCATAGAAAAATACATGGAGATTACATCATCCTCGGCAGACCTCCATCTGCAAATATGGACATTTAAAATAAAATTAAGTCTTATGTTGAGTAGTTTTGTAATGTGAATCACATTTTGCATTTTAAAAGGTGATTTTTTTCTTCAAAATCATAGTTTATCTGACAAAAGTGGTTATTAAATGACAAGACATCTTAATAGAGTTAGTAAGTTATTATTTTGAAGTGCAAGATTTTTTCTGTAACAACAAGTACAGAGGTATAAATTTTCCAACACTGTTACTTGAATTCACAGAAAACAAAAAAATGTTCAGCTCTCCTGCTCCAATATCTTACCAGTCACTATAATGTCTATGGGCAAATAAGAAAAATGTAAAGAAACATTTATTACTGCCTAGCACATGCCAAGTACCATAATATATGCTTTTAATATATTTTCCAATTTAATCATTAAGACAATTTTAGAAGGTGAGTACAATTATTTTCATGAGGAAACAAAACAACTAACTTCTACCAGTGGTAGTCTTTATCTGCATGGTCTATGCTCAAAGATAACCAATTAAGAATATAATGTTTACTGCAGGCCAAATGGTGTTAATAATTAGAAATTATATATTTATTACAAAGCTATCTCTTCCATACAAATATTTTAAAACACTATAGTCAATATATAACTTTCACCTGAAATTTTTTAGTTTGTATCTTATGCTTTTTATGTGATTTTATTTTACTGTATTTTAATTTTACTTCCAATTATATTAATTTTACATGCTTATGGTGACTTGAATAATAGTTCTGAGATAAGAAAACCAGGAAAGCTTTCCTTGGCCCATATGACACTCACAGAACTTTAGGTTTATGAAGTAGCTTTCTTCCTATACCCATCAACTGCCAATTAACACAAAATAAATAATAAAAAGAATTATTAGCTAAATGCCAGAGGTTTTGCATTAGCTTTAAAAATATCACAGAATTTTATCTTTGGAAGAAAACTTACTAGGTATCACATCTAACCACATTATAATGTGATATGGAGCACAAGTATTCCATGGGCCTCAATAGATTAAAAAGCTAAAAAGTTTAGATTAAAATCATTGTCCACATCCAGGGCACTCTGAAAATCGTGAAGCTTTGTAAATATACTAATTTGTTAGAGATCGTTAGTCTTCAGAATCAACATTTTAATGTCTCAAACACTAGTTGCATGTTACCATTTATATTCAAACTATAACTAATAAAACAAATTTAAAATGCTTTTCTCTATCATATTAATTACATGTCAAGTTCTGTAGAGACACATGGCTAGTGACTACCATGCTGGAAGGCACAGACTATTGAACATTTCCGTTATCACAAAATTTCTACTGAACAAGTTTATTCTTGTTAGTTAACAAGGTCAATGACATTTCCCTTAGATTTTTTAAATGCACCCATGACAATTTCAAGACACTTACGTATGCTTTAAAAGCACATATCAAGTTCCTATATGTGAAGAGAACTAAACTACACACACAATTTGTGACAACTTATCTTTAAATTTGAACTTTGGAGACATGTAAGTCAATTTCACCACTAATCTATTTCCTTTGATAGTCACAACTGGTGATAATAAAGAGAAATTAACAAGTTATTTTCAACTCTAAATTGACTATATCCTTCAGAATTGTTTACATTCTCCACACAACCATATAAAAATTGCATATTCATATGCATATATATATATATGCTGAAAGTAAAATTACCAGAGGATCACCCAGTAGAAATTCAATAAACTACCCTGCTTTGCAACAGTTTATTTTTTAAATTTGTGTTCTATTTTCAAGATCAAAATATGTTCACTGGTAAGTTTTGAAAATCCAGATCACTGGATTGTCTTATCCTACTTTATTTTACTTTATCTATTTATTTATTTTTTGATACTAGGAATTAAACTCAGGCCTGTGCACTTGCCAAGCAGTTGTAGCTAGGCACCATTTTTCAGGGGAAACTGTGGTGGATGCTTTAATCAATAAATGCAATATTTAAATTATTGTTAGATAATAATAATTGGCAACATCACTCCACAGCAAGTTACTTAAGTTTATCTGGAATCATTCACACATCCATTTATTTCTTCAGTCAAAAATTTTTGACTTTCTCAATGATACCAGTCACTAATAGTCTAAGAAACACCAATACAGCAGTTAATAAAATACAGCATTTTTATCACAAGGATTTTACCTTTTAATAAAAAGAGATATCGAACAACTAAATAGAAATAAAGTCAGATATTGTTGATTGTCAAAAAGATAGTGTATAGAGAAGGTAACATTAGAAAGAGTAATCAGATGATTTCTTAAGAAAAAAAAAAAAGGAGAAATTTAACCAGAGACCAGATTACAGTTTACAAAGAGAGCAACAGGCAAAATCCTGAGAGACAGACTGGCTTGACGAATTATGGGAGAAAAAAAAAGGGCCAATTTTACAAAAGTGAGGAAAAAAGGGGTGGTGATAAGAGATATAATCTTGTTTTGTGAAAAATAATGACTAAAATAGTGTAATTAAAAAATTAAGTAACCAGAGAGTACACATTTGTCAAAAATGTCTAAATTGGGCATGGCGCTGCATGCCTGTATTCCCAGGACTCCGGACGTTGAGGCAGACAGATTGCTGCAAGTTCACTGCTACACTGGGCTGCACAGTGTGCTCAAAACCAATCTGAAATACATAGAGAGGCCCTATCTAAAAGACAAACAAGAACAAAAATAAAAACAAAGCCTAATTTTAAATTTAAAACATTTTTATTCTAAAATAAAGGATGCAATCTGAAATTAACATTGTAATGATCTTTCATATTTTATGATATAGAAACTGTGACAAGCTAAATGAAAAGGTAGGTGTATTTCCAATGTATTTATTTTTTTTCTTTTTTTTTTAATATTTTATTAATAATAAAAGACAAGACAGAAGAGAATCCCCCATACTTGCTACATTGCCTGTTATAAAGAGATGCTTGGGTTGCTGCCCAGAGGCCTGGCCAAATCTACAAAACAAAAGTTGGTTGATGTTCCTTGGTTGCTATTAATCCAGCCAGACCTCCGAAACAGCAGGTTGCTTACGCGGGGTGTTTAGTGCTTGTGCCTGATTCCAAGCCCGCGCGCCTGTGCCGCGCGGGCTGGGCGGGAGTCCCAAGAGGGGTCCTACTCGTTCTCCTCCAAGGCCCTGATAGCAGGACCCCAGAGGGCAGTCCATATTGCTTCCTGATCCATGCCTGCACCGCGCGGGCCGGGCGGGGGTCCCGCGAGGGGTCCTACTCCTTCTCCTCCAAGGCCCTGTATTTAAAAAGATCTCTAAAGTTTGAGTAGTATGATAATTTTACCAATAGGGAAGTATCTGAGGCCATACTGCTTTTCCACTAATTCCTATTTTTTCTGTACATCTAATTGGGATGTCCTGTCTAACATGTACTGAAAGATCTGAACTCTGTAAATTTTCACAATATCAAATAGTAAATGACATTCTAATCCTTTTCCTCTCTTCTACCACAGGATGTCAACATTAGCATAGTGACACTGATGATGTAAGAAATGAATGTTCCCATAAAACTAAAGCACACATCCTGTTGTGTCAGGCATGTATGTTATTCAAGATCATGACCTCAATGACAAGAATAAGAAATGCTAAAATCGTATTTTCCTAGAGTTTTATATGTATGTGTATATATATGTATATATATATATATATAATTAATTAATTTCCTATATAAACCTTTTTTAATCTCATGATAAAATGAAATATTAGAGTTGACTTGATGGAAAATATAAAGATGGTGGCTACTTCTGCTTAAGACTCGTCATCATCTTTCAGATGCCATTGGTTCATAATGGCATGACATTACTAATATCAAACTCATGTGCGACATACATGATTACACTGTCTCTTTATTCTGATACAGTAGTAAAAATATCAAGCATCAGTAATAAAGCCAAGTGCAGGTGGGCAGATGTGCACAAGTTGAAGGCAAATAAGAAGTTTAGTTCTCATTTATCTTGAACTTTATTTTTTAAATTTCCTATGAAATTAGCACAAATTCGGTATGATAAAAGATTAGAATTAAAAAGGCCATAAAGTCTGTCTATACAAATATAAAAACTCTAATTTTCTAGACAATCCAGACATGTTTCAGGTGATGGGATGTCAATAAATTTTAGAAAATATAATCTATGAGTATTTATATATGCAATTTTGAAATAAGCAAAACCAAAAGACAATCAAATTAATCAAAATGTATCATGGAATTCTAAATAGCATTTATTATCTCTAGATATTTTTCTAAACAGCTACTAAAACTCAGAATTCAAGGCTCCAGTTTGAGAAGATATGGTCCTATATCTATAATAAATAAATAAATAAATGCTTTCTTTTAAAATTTGTTGTCATGTACTTATATTGTCTCAGTAAAGAAAGCATCATGAAAGTAGAATTCCACAAAATAGAAAGCAGATATTAAGATCTTTATTCAAGGAAATATTCCTTTATATAACATTTAAATTCTGGGCATCTGATTATGTCATGTGAATATATGTTACAGTTTAGAGTTTGTCTCCTACTATATTTATAATAACCCAAGAAGAGTTAAGCATCACATTAAATATAATAGAATTATATCTAGTCAAAAGTTTGCTCTGTATGTGTGTGACTGGCATCATTTTTTCCCAGAATAGATTTCAATTCTAGAAAGTGATGCGTTGTTTTGGTCCTATGACTCTTTTCTAGACAAAAAAAAAAGGATAATTGTTCTTCATTCAACCACTGTAATTGATTTTAAATTAATAGTGACTTTTTCTCAAGCATCTCCTAGAGATAAACATGGTAAATTATTAAGTAATAATCAATTTGGTAATAAATAAAAAGTCTTTGGTATTAAACAAACCTATAACAGCATTTAAATGACATAATAAAATGAGCTTTTCAAATTAGTGTAACTATCATACTTGACTAATATGTTTCCAATTCTGTAGCTAGTAATTTACATGTATAATGTATAACACAGTATTTTAAAGACCAAATATCGTACATTAGAATCAATACTTTTAATGATGAGTAGACAAACAATGTATTTTAGTGAATTAAATATTTACATTCAATAAATATAGTCAGTGTATTTTTGGAAGATAGTTCTAAAATGCACCTTAAAGAACATGATGGTATGTCTTAGGAAACGAAGTTGAACTAAAATCAGAAATCCTGGCTTTTGAATTTTGAATCTGTCCCTGGTACCATTGAGCTTGAGGAATTAAGTTCAATTCAATTCAATATCACTTCATTAAATATTTATGGAGCAACTCCTTTGTTCAAGAAAAGGAAGACCTATTTGAAGGCAGAGGGGAGGAATCCAGTAGAGAACAAAAGATTAAAGATGCTAGCAAGGAGAATAATTGATGCTATCAGACTCTGAGACAGGGAAGATAAGATAAAGAGCACAAATGTAGGTGTTAGTCTCAGTACAGAAAAGGAATAGGTCCTCCCTAGAGAGAATTAAAATTGAAATGTAAACTAAAGATATAAGAGAGATTTTGAGGTAAAGAGAAGACAAAGCAAGGAATTTCATGGGAAATAGATTTTTTTTTTCTTAGTAAGATGGTTTTGAGTCATGTACTTGGGTCAAAAGCCACATGAAATGTTGAGATAGTGCAAAGAGTTAAGATGATTCCAGTGAAAAACGCAGTAAAAGGAAAATGAGGCATCGAAAACCACCTAGAAACACTACAGTGGGTTTGGCATCCAAAATGCAATATGGACTTTCACTGATGACAGT
>RJWM01015572.1:0-47521 GCA_004363535.1 Dasyprocta punctata | reverse complement strand
TTTGAAAGAGTAAATAAAATTGATAAACCCCTAGCCAACCTTATCAAGAAGAGGAAAGAAAAAACTCAGATTCATGCAATAAGAAATGAAAAGGGTGAAATCACTACAGACCCGGTGGAAATACAGAAGATCATCAACACCTACTTCAAAAACCTTTACTCACATAGATTTGATAACACAGAAGAAATGGACAGATTCCAAGAAACCTATGAATTAGCAAAGCTGAATCAAGAAGATGTAAAGCTACTGAATAACCCAATTTCAGCTAATGAAATTGAAAATGTAATTAAGACCCTACCAACAAAGAAAAGCCCAGGCCCTGATGGATTCACTGCTGAATTCTATAAGAAATTCAGGGAAGACTTAATGCCAACACTCCTCAAACTCTTCAATGAAATCGAAAGGGAAGCAAGTCTCTCTAACTCATTCCTGGAAACAAGTATTACACTAATACCAAAACCAGAGAAAGACCCAACCAAAAAAGAAAATTACAGGCCAATCTCCCTAACGAACATAGATGCAAAAATCCTCAATAAAATACTGGCAAATAGAATACAGCAAGTTATCAGAAAGATTATACACCATCATCAAGTGGGATTCATCCCAGGAATGCAGGGATGTTTCAACATATGGAAATCAATACATGTAATCCACCATATCAACAGGGCCAAGGACAAGAACCACATGATCATCTCAATAGATGTAGAAAAAGCTTTCGACAAAATCCAACACCCATCGTGATAAAAACCCTACAGAAAATCAGAATAGATGGTCTCGATCTCAACCTGATAAAAGCCATATATCATAAACCAACCGCTTACGTCTTACTAAATGGAGAAAAACTGAATACTTTCAACCTAAAATCAGGAACAAGTCAAGGATGTCCATTATCACCACTCCTATTCAATATAGTTCTGGAAATATTAGCCAGAGCAATTAGACAAGAGAAAGAAATAAAGGGAAAATAAAGAAATAAAGGAAAGGAAGAAGTGAAATTATCTTTATTTGCAGAAGATATGATACTCTACATAGAAGACCCCCAAAAATTCATTAGAAGACTTTTAGAAGTAATAACTAAATTTAGTAATGTAGCTGGATACAAGGTGAACACTCAAAAATCAATAGCATTCCTGTACACAAACAACAAAGTCACTGAGAGAGAAATAAGGGAAGCCTCACCCTTCACTATAACATCCAAAAAAATGAAATACTTAGGAATCAATCTAACAAAGGAAGTAAATGATCTATATAGTGAAAATTACAGTACTGTAAAGAAGGAAATTGAAGAAGATTTCAGAAAATGGAAAGATATTCCCTGTTCATGGATAGGAAGAACAAACATAGTGAAAATGGCCATTCTCCCTAAATTATTATACAGAGTTAATGCCATCCCAATCAAAATACCACTTGCCTACCTCACAGAGCTAGAGAAAGCATTCCTGAAATTCATTTAGAACCAGAAAAGACCTAGAATAGCAAAGACAATTCTGGGCAACAAAGGGAAGGCAGGATGCATCACAATCCCCAACTTGAAACTATACTACAAAGCTACTGTGATAAAATCAGCATAGTACTGGAATCAAAACAGACCTGAAGATCAATGGAATAGATTAGGAGATGCAGCCACAACTACAAACACAGTTAGCCACCTCATCTTTGACAAAGGGGCCAAACATGTACATTGGAAGAAAGACAGCCTCTTTAACAAATGGTACTGGAGAAACTGGCTTTCTATATGTCATAAACTAAAACTAGATCCATGCCTATCACCATGCACTAAAATAAAGTCAAAATGAATCAAAGATCTGAATATAAAAACAGAGACACTAAACTTACTAGAAGATAGAGTAGGTAAAAATCTTGATGACATAGGAGTAGGCAGAGAGTTCATGGGAAACACTTCCCAGAACCAACACATGGGATCACATCCTATCAAAATTTTTTGCATGTCAAAGGAAGTCTCCAACAGTGTGAAAAGAAAACCCACCAACTTGGAAAATATCTTAGCCAATTGTCCATCAGACAAAGGACTTCTATCTAAAACATAAAAAGAATTAAAAGAAATCAGGCTCCAAAAATTCAAGGACAGAATCCAAAAATGGGAATCTGAGATGAATACACACTTCTCAGAGAAAGAAATACAAATGGCAAATAAATATATGAAAAAATGTTCAACATCAATGGTCATTCGGGAAATGCAAATTAAAACAATGCTGAGATTCCATCTCACTCCAGAAAGAATGGCCAAGATTAAAAAATCAACCAACAGCAAATGCTGGAGGGGCTGTGGGGAAAAAGGAACCCTTCTACACTGTTGTTGGAAGTGTAGACTGCTGCAGCCATTGTGGAAGTTGGTGTGGAGATTCCTCAAGAAGCTAGGATTGGAGATTCCATTCAACCCAGCTATCCCACTTCTGGGCATTTTCCCAGAAGAATTGAAAACATCACACCACAGTGATGTCTCTGCACCCATGTTTATAGCAATCCAATTTGTAATAGCCAGATCTTGGAAACAACCCAAGTGCCCATCAATCCAAGAATGGATAAAAAAGATGTGGTATTTTTATACAATGGAGTACTACTCAGCTATTAAGAAAGATTGCATTGAGACTTTTGTAAGTAAATGGTCACGACTTGAGACCATACTCATAAGTGAGATAAATCAAACCCACATGTGTAAATACCATATTGTCTCCCTAGTGTAAGAAATGGAAAAGTATATATGATCCAAAATCTATAATAAATACTATGGAAGGGTATAAAACAGCTCGAAGAGCAAAAGTAACTGGGAAGGGAAAAGGTGGAAAGAGAAAAGGGAAGAGGAAAAGATATAAACCCGTATATATGTATATGTAAGATAACTAAAATGAACACACTGCTGAATGCATTCGTTATTGAGAAAGAACAATTAATACTCATGATTAGATCAATTTTACATGTCTATATCTGTTAATGTAAGTAACCATTCTAAAGATAACGATACGTAATATTGTAACCATTGTCAAGTTTCTATCACCTGATTTTGTAAACCTCCAATGTTACTGTTGTGTATTTACTCTAGTCATTTGTTTTTCTCTTTTGCTTGTTGTCTTTGTTTTATATGTCTTTTTTTACGTTTTTTTTTCGCTTAAATAAAAAAAAAAGTTAATCTTGGTAAATAATGAATTATTCAGTGCCATGAAACAAAAAGTCATATTTATTTGTAGGAGTGATACATTTATAGAAGACACCCTCGGATGGTTTTCAATGAATCTATGGTGTGGTATTCACACTCCTCTATTGTTATCTTTTTTTTTTAGATTATGGTTAGAGTCAATGACATAAAATACAGTATGAATGGTATATGCTACTGTAGTGCTACATCCTAAAAGGTATGTCCCATTCTTTCCAAACATTTTGAAGAAGGATTCTTTCCATGTTATAAAGAGAAAACACCATTATGAACAGTCCATTATGTGAAAAAACTGCAATCAGTAGAAAACAGAGGCGAGTACTCAATGAACATGTTAGGAACCTATCTTGAGCATGGGTATTTTAGCTACATTCACAATTTTAAATAAATGCAGCCTTGGTCTATTTTTAATTGCTAATTGTCTATTATATGGAGCATAACTATTCATAAAAATTGCTGTTTTGATACAAAAAACTAACAATAACTTTACTTTAGAGACTAAAATTAGGAATAATTTGAAGAGTAGTTTTAAATAACTAATAAATTCAAGAAATTTTCACTGGCATATTTTTCTATTCCACTATCAGAGCAATATACTTTGTATTTGAATATAAACTATCTTTCCTATACCTAGGCTAAGATAACAGACAATTAGTTATCTTAATTAGCACAATGCTTTGGATATAATAAGGGCTTAATATGTACGTAAGTGAATCAGTGCATGTGTGTCACAAAATAAGAATTACAGTGGTGAACATTTGTATGAACAAAAGAAATTCTAATTATAAAATAAAGCATACAATCAAAATAGCAATGAACTTTTCTATGTTCTCAATGATATTTGAACATCTGGTAGTACAATCAAACACAATATTTAAATACTATATTTGTATACAAAAACAATTTTAACATATCAACATATGAATTCTATTTCACTATACTAAGAAAAATATCATAGCTTTTATGTCTTTCCACTTCTCTGAGAAAATATTCATGTGTGTGTTACTTTGAACATAAAAGAAAGACATTCTCTACTGAAAAGATAACAAAGTGAGAAAACAAAGGATAAATTGCTCTCTTAAATCATGCCAGAGAATGTTATCAAGTTGTAGAAGTCATATGGATGTTATCCTGAGATGATGGTAGCAGTAATCACTGGCTTTAAAATTGTGAGAAGGAACTGAACAAGATTAAGATGAAAAATATAGGAAACAAACAATATAATCCAAGCAAGATTGAATATGTTTTATGTCATAATGATTATTCCAACATTATTTGTACCATCATAAATTCATTTTCTTTTTAATGAGGATATTTAAAAATAACAGGATCTTGGCTACCAAATCTATACATTAAATTTGTTCTTAAAAATGCATGAAAATGGCCAGAGATGTAGCTCAGTGGCACAGCACCAGCTTGGCAAGCATAAGGCCATGAGTTTTATTCCTGGTACAAAGAAAAAAACCCAAGAAAATAGAAGTTTCTGCTATTTATACAACTATGACTGCCATCTCAAATACTCATATTTTGATGATTTTTTACATACATCTATTCTACACTTCAAAAATCAGCATAACTTAAATTTCTTGAACATACCCTGATTATCTTTTGTAAGCATTAAACTACTGAATAACAGAAATTATTTACAAATTTACAGGAAGAAATGCACCCAAGTAGAACATAAGTTGAGTTATAGAACAAATTTCAACAAAACTTGGAAGATTAAAATCAAAATACTAAGAATAATAAAGTGAATGTAGAAATAAAATGATAAAGCTAAATTACTGAATCCTTATAAATTGAATTATATACTTCGACTAAATATAAAATTAAGGAATTAAAAACACGTTACTCTAAAATCATTAAGAATATAATTTTTCATGTCAGAAACTGAAAGAAAATATTCACATCTTATGTGTTTCAAAGTGAGTAATTGGTAAAATTTTACAACTGTTTCAATTCTAGAAAAAAAGAGGTGTGAAAAGTTATCTAAGATTTTGGAATAATTACTTCAAAAGAAGAAATATACAGTATCTATATATATATGAAAAATTATTCACAATCATAACTCAAACATATTCGAAATAAAAACAAATCAATACAGACACAATTACAGAAATAGAATAAATTAATGAATCCAATGTTTTACTAAGAGTGTGCAATAACTTAACTTTCATTTATTATTGGTAAATTTTGAAATTGCAAAATTTGATTATGAAAGTCTTTGATTAGAGTGTGCATAAAAATTTTATTTAAAATGCCTACTCCAGAAAAAATTCAATTACTCTAAAAGAAGACAAAAGCATCATTTATAATATATATACAAGTGAGCAATTTATTGCAACACAGCATATTAAGCTATTTAAACTGAGGTCCTTAGCACATAGAAAATAATTATGTGACTGATGATATTATTGTAAAAAGTTATGTGTTTTTTTCTATTTCTAAATTCCAAAAAAGTTACTGTTCATATATTAATAATGGCTAAATACATTACTTAACTTTCAATACACTTGCAATCCTGTATTTTAAACTGAAATTTCATGCTGATAATTTATTTATTATTAAGACATGGGGTTGAGATAAAATTTTATGTGTGAAATTTAAGAACTTTAAGATATGTTATGACTTTTTAAAATATGCAAAATAGGTCAGAGTTTTTGTGTTTTTTAGATTATTAATTTTTACTGTTTTATGTTTGTGATACATAATTACAGACATCTTAGGAAATCGGTAGTTATATATGGCATCAATTAATTTTATTAGCAATTGAAAAACAAAATATAAATTCAAAAATAAAATGCAAATAAGGATATAAAAATATTTGAAATGTGGGACAGAAGTAAGTTTCCTAAAATATATGAGTAAAACTAATTTTTAACAAGAATATCTCTCATAACTTAAAATTATAGAACAGAAAAATTATTGGGTAACACATGATATTAAATTTCAAGATGGCTCTTACATAAGATTTTGAAGATCATACTGTCTCCAGTTAATCAAGCTGATAAATCTATTAAAGTAGATTAAATTTTTTCCAGTCTATCTCAAAATAATAAAATCAACTTTAAATTGCCTTCTACATTCTCTAAAGAATGTTTGATTCATATCAGTGTTCATTATAATGATCTTAAGAGGTAAACATGGACTTTAAAAATACATTTTAATACACAAAAATAGATTTCAAGATCAAAAATATGCTCAGCTTCTATATTCTTCATTTTCTTTATGTAGGATTTTTATATTCAAAACAAATCTTTATAATGTTTGCTTGGGTCTGAACAAAATAATGTCCAAAATCATCTGAGGAAAATTACTGGTAATACCTTTGTCACTCTTTGCAGTAAACCTGAATAAGATTTTGCAGGCAACTCTCTGGTTTAATTGACAAATTAAATAAAAATATGTGAATATCATTGATTATTACCTTTGCCAGACTAGTTTATGTGCTTTGTAAACCCATCAAATAAGAATTGTTCCTTAGGGTAATTACAATGTAATTGTGAAATAAAGTAGAAAAATTTTGGAATCCAACTATAAAACTTTTTCTATTCAATAAATCTATAGAAAGCAAAGTCCATGATTTCCAAGAATAGCATAGACAGTCTTTTAAAATACACAAACATACAAAGTGTAATACCAGTGATTTAATGAGTGAAACATATCTTCTATATGTCACACCTTGAAGAATTCATGAACTTTTCAATTTTCCTCATATTATCTTTGTCTGTCTCTATGCATATGTGTAAATACATAAAAACACATATGCAAACTCAGGATTTATTGCTTAACTCTGACATGCCTTGTCCACTTGGGGATTCTCTGTCTAATCTCTTCACAGACCTTCCAAACTCTAGATGGAATCCTTCATGACACCACAACACTTGCATTCTTCATGTCTACAAACCCAGCACAACATTAATAATATCAAGGTAAACCACTCACTTGAGCAGTACACTGTCTTTCTTTAATCATGACTACAGAAGCCTTCAAGTACGAGGATTATGAGAAGAGTGAAAAAAGTCACAGGTTACCAATTGTCTAGGAAGGTGTCCCATGGCGTGTTGCCATGAGATACTCTTCTCAAGGCATAATCCCTAATTTGTGAATCTTTGAACCTAGAAACCTGCAAAGAGTGGAGTTCTGTTTGTTACTGAGAAGCCTTCAAATCATCATTCATATTGTACTGATGTAATATACTTTTTTTTTTCTTTGTACCAGTAATTGAGCTCAGGATCTCATGCTTGCCAGGCAGACACTGTGCCACTGAGCTATATCCCTATCCTATACTTGTCTTCTTTTAATGCTAAAGTTTTCTGTAGCAATGCTTCCTTCTGCTCCAACTTTATAGGCACCTTCTACCTGGTGAAACTGAAAATATTTCATACAGGTTTTTTGCTCATGTTTCTCACTATAAACCTGGCAGAAAGCTGTCAGCAGTATGCCTGACAAACTCTGAAATCTTGAAGATTGAGTTGACTTGAAATTTTCTCTACCAGATTAATTAGTTCACTGTACTTAATTTCAGTTTCCCATGAAGCCTCAGGATCGGAGCACAATGTAGACAAGTTTTTTCCAGAACGGAATACATATTTTTGCTGAACCAACTGCCAATGGAGTCCCTTTCTCCAATAGAAACTTCCTTAACCTGATCTTTACTGACTGCTTTTCTGTCAGTGTTTTGGTCTTCCAAATTATGTTGAGAATTTCTTTTCAAGTTGTCTTACAGGGTTCTAGAGCTTCAGTATTTAGCATCACTAATCATTTTCAAATCCCATTTTACAAACTAATTCCAAAGTCTTGTAAGCCTCATGGTCAGGTATTCATAGTAAAAATCACTAAACCCTATCAAATTTTTTTCTCATTCACTTTCTCATCATTGCAAACGAAATAGCTGATGCCCACAACTTAAAGGTGAGTGATTTTGTGTCATGTATTCAGTTCGTACTCAGTTGGCTACAAGGAAAAAAATTACATTGAACAGGACATGGCAGATAAAAAACTGCTTGGAATCAGAGCAGGGAAGGAGATAATATTCCAAGTCATGAATTCAGCAACCTGTCCCTAACAAACCTCCCACAGCAGCACATTTGGTTTCTAAACTTATTAATGCAGGAATCAACTGATAATCATAGCATCCTCCAAAAGTTCCACCTCTGAGTACATGGGGAATCTGGAAGTCATTCTTGGTCTAAACCATAACAATTCTTTCTATTTTATAATACAAAAAACACAAGGATCAGCCTGAGTATCTATTTTCTAAACTTTAATAAGAAGTTCCGGCAAGCTATAATCCTTAATAAAGTCATTAAGGAGCAAATATTATCCCACTTTATGTATAAAAACCATAATATTAAAAAGTGCTTTTTCTCCTCAATGTGCACTGCTCTGCTTTTTAAGAAGATTTTCCTCTCTGAATTAGTCTTCTATTCAAATTTTCTACACTTTTTGATGATTGAAAGGAGCTTAAGGAATTATCCATTAAATTATTTATTCTAGTAACAGATTCACTTTAAGTCAGTTCTAAAATTAATATTCTTTTCATTTATTATATATTAATTCATTTATTTTGAAGAAGCTTAACAACCAAATAGCAGCTTAGGAAAGGATGGGATGTATTGCTTCTTAGTTTTTAGAAAATATGAAATATATTCAATAGTTTACATAGTCCTTAATTCATTCCACTCCTGCCTTTCTCAAAAGAGGAAACTGGGCATTTAACATCAAAAGAAAGAGATATCATATTCATTGGCATAGAAAGGTAGCATTAGGTGTAAAGAAAGCAAGAAGGTTGCCATCTGAAAACAAGTGAAGAACATCTAAAACAAATTCTTCTCTAAGGTTTTTCAAAGGAAACTAAATTTTCCTATGATTTAACTTTGATTTTTCAGCTCTGCTGTAAACAGGGACTTACAAAGTGAACAGGATAATAAAGGATACATAATTTATGCTATTATTTATAATGGTCATCCAAGAAATCAGGTACAAAGAAAGCACAGGAAATGTGCCCACAGCACTAAAGACCTAGAAAATCCAGCCAAGGGCCTGGATCCCATGGCAATAACCTGCTTAAGTTCAGCTGAAAACCCAGAGCCCATGACAATGACTCATGCAAATCTATTTAAGAAATCTATGTTGAGAATGCCCAATGGTCAGCAGTACAAACCATAAAGACTGTGCCAGTGAGATGAAGGATCTGTGCCAGTAGGTTGAGAGTTCTCTACTGGAGCCAGGAAGCAGCACTCAAAGTAAGGAACACAGCCATCCTCAGGGTACCACAGCCATCCTCAGAGACAATGAGGTCCTTAGCCCCTTTGATGATGAGAACAGTCAAGTTCATATCAGGAAAGAAGCTCAGCAAGCTCCTCCAGGAGAACCCATAGCAACAACAGAACAAACAGCACCAAACAACAATACAATGGAGAAATAACAACACTAAACTCTTCGGTTCCTGTTCTCCTTTTCATCTTGGCAACAATCCTGAGATGGGCTGCCCACACTCAGCACCACACTGATTTAGTTCAGCTAGTATTACAAATTGACCACCAGTTATCAATCCACCACAAGCTCCGTGATTGTGAGAAAATAAACTTCTATTATTTAAGTCCCTCAGTCTGTGATACTATTTTATGGCAGTTGTAGAACACTGACACAAGATGGGCGTGGTGGTGCACACCTTTAATCCCAGCACTTGGGAGGCTGAGGTAGGAGGAGCGTTGTGAGTTCGAGGCCGGTTTGTGCTATAATGCAAGCTCAAGGCCAGCCTGAATTACGTAGTGTGACCCTGCCTCAAAAACAAAACAAAACAAAACAAAACAAAAAAAACCAGGGCTGGGAGTTTGGCTCAGTGGTTTAAGCGTCTGCCCTGGCAGGTGTGAGGTTGTGAGTTCAATCCCGGTGCTGCAAAACAAAACAAAAACAAACAAACAAACAACAAAAAAAAAAAATGAAACACTGACCCAGAAGAATTAAAAAATACTGATTTAAGTAAAGAACGTTTTTCTTATCCTCGACTCATTAATTTCTTCTTGTTTTTTATTTTTATTTTTTTATTTATTTAAGAGAAAAAAGGCACATATAACAAAGACAAAAAGCAAAAGAGACAAACAAACGAGTAGAGTAAATGCACAACAGTAACATTTCAGGTTTACAAAACAGGATGATAGAAACTTGACAATGGTATAAATCTGTATATATGTATATGTAAGATAACTAAAATGAACACACTGCTGAATGTATTTGTTATTGAGAAAGAACAATTAATACTCATATGATTAGATCAATTTCACATGTCTGTATCTGTTAATGTAAACAACCATTTTAAAGACAACAATACACAATATTGCAACCATTGTCAAGTTTCTTCTTGTTTCAGATTAATTATTCTAGACTTATAAAACACTTTAATGAATTTTTTCATCTCCTCTATTATTAATCAAATATTAATTCAGCATTTACCTGCTTAAACTCTTAATCTTCCAGGGGGCATCCTGGAATAGGCACTGAACACATAGCCGGAAGACTCACTAGGTGACTTTGTTACACAGGATGTGCCTATGAAGACACCATTCACCAACACAGCTAGGATTCTGCTACAGAGAAGGACATCAGCATCTTTAGAAAGTCTATTCATGACTGACTTCTGAAGGCCAGGTTAATTACAGAACACACACTTCAGATTTGCTACAAGAAAGGAAGATGATAAAAGGACAAAAACAATAAACAGCGAGCATGCTGATTATCTATACAAGCTACATTAATGTGATTATTCTAATGCTGATACTATGAGAATGTTATAACTGGAATGGCTTGAACAAATGCAGATAGAATGTCAGAGGGTGTTAAAGCTCTGAATTCTGAGCAATGAAATGCATAGACATTTCCTAAGAATAATAGCCTTTTTATACCAGAACTAACGAAATATGGATAGATGACTTAGTGATAAAGACACAGATGATGCCTGTCTCTGAGATAATGTTCTATGAAGATCAGTTTTATGCTCTGAGTAAGAAACCTTCATGACAACAAATTTTTCAGAAGAATATTATATTGAAAGGGTGATAAAGAGAAGAGAAGCCTTACTTGTTACCACTGCTTTTTGAAAACAATGCAGTCAGTAATGTTATGGAATGGGGGGTGATTTTTTCATTCTCCCGTTTGCTTTTCTTTTGAATTTCAAAAAACACAGTCAACTTGGGCATGGAAATATTAAATAAATATTCAAAAATAAACAATTCCTAAGAATTAAGTTACATCTTTTTCTGAGTATTATAATGAAATCTCACACCATCTTTCTCAAAATTATCCATAAGATGAATTATCATTTTGTGCAACATATTTGTGTTGCCTGCACTACCCACTATTTATTCATAAAGTAGCCTTCTCAATAAAATCAATCAATGGTATTACAGTGCTTGCACCAAAGTAACTCTTAATTAGCACCTAATAATTCATTAGAAACCTATTACTTTTATTTCACTTTGTTTTACCACATAGACCTCATATCATCTTACATTATTATATAATTAAGATGGATGAGTACAGTATCAGTGATTTTACAGAAGAAAATATCATATTCATGTAACTTCTATAACTGTATATTTTTATATGTTTTTAGTTATTTTATTATTACTGTGCATAACTTATAAATATAAGTTTATCATAATTATATTTATCTTCTTTCTCATTGTTGAGACCAAATACCTGACACTTACAACTAAAAGGCACAGAGAATTTTTTGGCTCATGGATTCAGAAGATTCAGTCTATATTCAATTGAATTCAAAGAGAAAACTGCAAGGTAGAAGAGTGAGCAAAGGAAAGGTACTCAAATAATGCCATCCAGGAGGGAGAAAGACATAAGGGAGTAGCCAGGGACAAGGACATATCCTTCCATATAGGTTACTGGCCCAGTGAACCCCCTTTTCTCAAACTAGGCATCACATTCTAACAGCACATTCAGCTATGAACATACCATAGAACATCAATCAGCCTGACCATATAGTACCCCTTGATCAAACCACTTTGAAAAGCCCCATCTGTAAATGCATGAGATTTTGAGGGAATATTTTGGATTTAAAACATAACAAGTTATGCACACGTGCAAACAAAGTTGATTGTGTGTGGGGTTCAGTACCATTCCATGGTTTCCTGAATAATTTGAAGGTATTACAACATATTTCCCATGGCTGGGGAATGTGTACCATACTCTGAACTCATATGCAACGATCAGTTCTGAAATTTGATTTGTTCTAGGAATTGAACTAGGAAAAACCGTAAGACACCAGTTTGTTTAATGTGGAAATTAGAAGTCAATTTAATATTTAGAAAAAAACTAAATCATTTAGCAAATTTATTGGAAGATGCAGGAAAACAAAATTCTAAATCAATACTGGAAAAATTGAGAAGCAATGCATGTGATACCAGCACAGGTAACTGCAGTCTGGGGTTTCAAACAAGTATTGTAGTCTGGTGTTTCAAAGAGAACAATTTCATACAGGACACATAATTTATACTGTTATTTATAAAGGTCACCCAAAGAGTGAAATACAAAGAAAGTACAGGAAATGTGTCTACAACACTAAAGACCTAGAAAATAAAGCTGAGGGCCTGGATCCCATGGCAATAATCTGCATGAGTTCAGCTGAAATCTTAGAGACCATGACAATGATTCATGCAAGTCTATTTCGTGGATTTGCACTGGGAAGGCCCAAAGGTCAGTGGTGGAAGCTAGAAAGTCTATGCCAGAGGAGTGAAGGATCTGTGCCAGAAGACTGAGAGGTCTCTAGTGGAGCCAAGAAGTGACACCAAAAATAAGGGCTGGACTCCCCAGAAAATGCCACAGTCATCCTCAATGACAATACAGTTCCAAGCTCCTCAGATGATGAGAACAGCCAAGGACATATCAGGAAGCCCAGTGTGACAAACTCCTCCTGGAGATTAAACAGCACACATCTTCCTCTCCAGAGCTAGGAAGTGATGCTCAAAGTAAGGACCAGAGCTCCCCCAAACAAAGCCACTGCCATTCTCAACAACAAGGTCCCAAGCGGTTTGGATTTTGGTCAAGCACGTTATGTACAATTGAGAACAATCTAGGTAAGACACCCAGTTTTTTAAATCTATCAGGTTTAAATATAGCTCATCACAAAGACCACTGGTATTGTATGCATATTATCAATGTTTACACTGAGTTTAATTTAAGGAGAGTACTTTTAATATAATGTGTGTATTTAATTTAATCAGTTAAAGACATAAGAGAAAAACTAAGACTTTACAGAGAAAAACGAGTTCTTGCTTAAAACTGTAACAGAAGTCTGGGTGTAAACCTCAATAGAATACTGTTTGCCTAACATGCTTGCATGCCTCTCTGTTCAGTACCCACACTGAAAACAAAAGTGTAACACAGAAACTGTAGCTGACTTTTCCTGCTTATCATGGGTTGAAGATTGCATTTCTTTTTTTGTTTTGTTTTGTTTTGTTTTTTGTGGCATCAGGGATCAGTCACACAACCTTGCACCTGTGATACAGGTGCTTAAGACACTGAGCCAAACTCCCAGCGACGATTGCTTAAGTGATTTTTCAACCTCGCCACATGCCGGACAGAATTAGAATTTTGTCTCCTGTGCCCAAAAGAATAAGCCAGTTTGTTTATATCAAGATCTGTCTCCCTCCTACTTTCCATTCCATTCCATTCCATTCCATTCCATTCCATTCCATTCCATTCCATTCCATTCCATTCCATTCCATCCCATCCCATTCCATTCCATTCTTCTCTTTCTCTCTCTCTCTCTCTCTCTCTCTCTCTCTCTCTCTCTCTCTCTCTGTTGTCAGTGTGTGTCCAATGTGTCACATAATTTGACATGCTGTTCTTGCTTATTTACTATATAGATGTGACCATCAATTGTGAGTACAGTCATCACCTGGCTGTTATAATACTCCATGTGTACTATGGTTACCATACAAAGTCCTAAACTTTGAGTTGCTTTAACACAAAAAAGTAATTCTACCTTCCAGTACTGAATGTTAGTATCTTAAATCAAGGTTATTCCTGGTGATTGTTCATTATGAGAATTGGGATAGAAGAATCCCTTTACTCAATTAAATCCACAAGTCACCATGTATCCCTCCACATGTTAAATAACTCAAGACAAAACCAATAGTCAATAAAATCATGCTTTCAACTTTCAAACACATGCACATTATTGACACTATTTAATATAGAGAAGCTCTAATCAGTGAAACAAACACAAAATTATTAGCTTATACATACATACACCTATCTTTACATCATAAAATCTAAGTCTTTATGTCTCTGTGTCTATATTTCCCCTTTTTATTAGGCTATCAATCTTATTAGATCAGGGAACTGTTCTACTACATAGTAATTCTATCTTAACCAAGTACCTGTCAATTACTCTATTTTTACACAAGGTCACATTCGGAGGTATTGGAGATTAGGACTTCATGTTTTCATTAAGATGGGAGAAGGGAATAAATAAAATAATAGAATAAAATCTATTAAGTAGGCTGGGGATTTAGCTCAGTGGCATAAGTGCCTGCCTGGCAAGCTTGAAGTTATGAGTTTGATCCCTGGTACCGAAAAAAAATTCCTATTTGATTTTATATTGCTTTTAGAATACTATGAAGCGTTTGCTTCAAAGTATTTTGTGTCTATTACTTTAAAATTTCATGTTTCTACAGTTTATGATTTGGGATGTTAAGGTTCCTTTTTACCAGTTGCTCATGTTTTTGGTCACTTCATTAATATTACCTAGTCCATAAAACTTGATTTTTCATTTTTATTCTTTTTTTTTTGCAGCAGAATGCTTCTAAGCCTTGAATGCACCACCTATGTTTTATTTCAAAATTCGCTTTGCAAAAAAATTGTACTTCTTTGTATTCCATTCATATTTCACCCCTTCTACAGTACATCATGTCTTGCCTTGTGTGCAACTCATTCAGAGACATGATTTTCTTTTATCTAATTTTTTAAAAGTGTGTCTTTTTTCACATTTAAGCCTTGGTAACTCATTAATAATATGCATCTGTATCTTTATCACTCTGTCACAAATTACCAGTGAAGAAATCTCCAAGCCAAATTCACTATGTTTACTCAAAATAAATGAATGCTTCAGCACTTTTCATGCTACATCAAATAGTACCTTCATTTAACCCATCCAGAAAACTTCAAGGAGACATCCAGGCTTTGGTTAATCTTGTTCATTCATGAAAGAACAGAGAAGAATTTGGTAAGAACTATTTCTGATATTTCTTTGTAATGTTACTATAAAGTTGCATACTGATATTTTTTCCTATATATCTTAACTATTCAGTCATAGAAGCTATAAAATATATTCTAAAATATGTGCTGCATGAAGTATTGCCATTCAAACAGAAGGAGTGAACATAATTGCTTACTTAGATTAAGCAGGTCTTTCCAATGTTAGCATTTATTGCATACATTCACATATTGTAACAGGCTTTTAAAAAGCTTGTAAGTTAGTAAATAAAAGAATATGGTCTCAAAATCACTGGTTATTGGAATGCATTAAATTGTTTTACAAGTACGTGTTTCTGTCTTTTTCTTATAATTTATATTCAACCTGTGTTTGAGTTTATATTAATAATAATTTTAGCTAGATTCAAGAGCCAGTGTTCTATTACGAGTGTACTTTTTGTGTCATCCTTAAAACTTCAATATACAAATAATTGACACCATTTAATATCAGTAAACTCAATAGATAAGCTACAAATTTAACATAAAGATATAAGCTTATGTTTTAATATTGATGAAAAATAATAACATGATAGGTATTTGGGATATGACTCAGTACACTAAATTCATTCCTAGCTTTGATAATGAGGGTAGAATTTTTCTATATCCTCATTATACTGCACAAAACTTAATTTCATATATCTCCATGCATTGTTTTGCTTGTTAAATAACAAAAAGTAAAATCAGTAATAAATGAATTATATTTTCAAGCATGAAACTCAGAAACAATCTAAAGCCATTTAACAACTTAAAATCTCTTAGGAATATAATAAAAAATTTATCATTTGATGATACTGCTAGTAATTTAATACCCAAAAAGGTAGCCTAACAGTAAGATTTATAATTTTTTGTTTTTTTAAATGACTACTAGTTATATACAGACTGGTATTATTTTCTTACATGCATGTGTGTGTGTGATCGTAGGAGATTTTGGTACCATTTGCAATTCAACAAAGAAAGGATATATCTAGAGCAATCATGCTTATCTTAGAAATGGTAGGCATCTTTTTAAATATGAGAGCTCAAAAGTGCCATCTCAGTACAAAAATGTATAAAGTTGACTTGATGCCAATCTAGGAAATTTCCACCTATCTAGTTTGGTGTCAACATCTGTCTAGATAACAGTAGATTAAAGATGCTGTTGCACAGTCCTGAAAAGGAGATATCTCCAAAGGTTCAACAATAAAAAAGATTAACTAATATTAACTAATTAAGTAATATTATAATTATTATTGAGAAATGTCACACAGTAATTTCTTCAGTCTTTTTAATGACACTTGGTTTTCCGGGAAAGAAAGAAAAGATTTTTACACACTTGTGGAAACTGTACCAATATCCTTCTTGAAAGAAGAATGTAAGAAGAGAATGAAAATAGCTGAGTAATGTAGCATAATTCAAAGTATTATTCTTACAGAATTCAGGTTATGAGTGATAAAAGAAAAAATGGCTTGCAGCACTCAGCTAAACTGAAACAGTATGGTTCTGGGTTTAGTAGGCCCACCTAAGGATTATTGCCAATAGCATTAGAGAACTGGAGAGGAATATGAGTGCTGTTGCTTCTCCAGAAAAACCTGTCACACTGGTTTTCCATATATGAAGTCAGCTGTTCTCATCATTAAGGAGCTCAGGTCTTTGCTGTTGCTTTTGCTAAGGATGGCTGTAGTTCTCTTCAGGGGAGCTCTGATCCTTACTCTAAGTGTCACTTCCTGGCTCTGGTGCAGAATCCTTAGACTGTTCACAAAGATCCTTCATCCTGCTGGTGCAGCCTATCTAGCTCCCACCACTGATCTTTGAACCTTTGCCGTGCAAATCCTTGGTACAGACTTGCATGAGACATTGTGGTGGGCTCTAGGCTTCCAGATGGACTTGCAGATGTCATTGTCATTGGTTCTAAGTCTTCAGATGGACTCTTTCAGGATGTCACCATGGGATTCAGGCCCTTGACTGCATTCTTTGGGTCTCTAGTAGATGGAAAGATCTCCTGTATTCTTTCTTCTTCATTTGACTCTTTGGGTGAATATTATAAAATAATTCTATAAATTGTGTCCTATAATAAATCTCTTCTCCTGTGCACCCCGACTACAACACTAGTTAAAAATACTATTGGGAATTTTTCACTCATTATTCATTAATATACACTTACTCAAAGGTTGACTTTATGCTGTCCTAAAAGAATAACTTGATATTTGAGATGATTGTGTGTGTGCTTGTACAATTTTGAAAAAAAATCAACATTGTGCTTCAGCTTTATGGTGGAGGTTATTCAGAACAGATTTTCCTCCACCAAAGCATTATTGTGCAACAGTGTCTTTTCCATTGTCTGTTTATTTATTTTTGGTCTATTGTTCTACTGGTTTCCAATATTTTGATTTGCACAGAAATATAAAACCCTGGTAAAATATAACTAATGGCCCATATAATATTTTAGTGGAGGTGAAAAAAATCCTATTGTCCAGTAATATCATAGCTGTCATAATGATATAGCGAAATACATTATATATTTGAGGTGCTGGTAATGTCAACAAAATCTACTGCCCTGACAGTTATAGCACACTATATACAATTGTGTACAGTAGATAATACTGTGCTTTTGTACTTATTTTGAAATTTCTTACTCCTTACAAAATGTTAGTTTGCTTTAAAATGTATGTTGTTATTTTGATGACAGCCTCATATACCTCATGTTGATTGAGATACACACTCTCTTGTTTGTATCAAGAAGTGTTGTAAAGGGTTTTACCTGTAACATACAGGTTCATGTAAGTACATTCTATGATTTTCTCACAGTGAGAAAATTACTCACTGATGAAATCATGGAATAGTGCATTTTTCAAAATGGTTCTTCATTTTCAAGGATTACATGAGTGTTCCATTTCTCTATTGTATATCATAATTATATTTTCACCTGTTTCTAAAGCATTCTTAAGTATAATATTAAATTATTATTTAAAATCATATGGTACAATGTACTTCCCTAATTTTGGACATGATGTTTTTCCTCTTCATGCATTTAAAAAGAGGCCTGGCAATAAAACTTTTATAGTATCTGAATGGCAACATGACACAGCATTACAAAACCAAACTGTATCAAAGAGGGAGAGATGAAAACTAAAGTAAGAATGTGAAACAGGTTTCTATTGAAGTGTATTAGATTGGCGAATGAGATCCCATTGGAAGTAACAGAATTCATTTGAATTATTTAAAACTGCTCTTTTCCTTAACTAAATTGTAATACTCTAATTTTTTGTATGTAGAAAAACATATCAAAGTCTGAGGTGCACTAGATTTTTTTTGCAAGTACATGTTTATAGTACAGAATGAGAATGATTATAGTCATCATGGGCAGTTCATACATGTGCATAGTTTAATTATTTTTATGGCCCCTTCCCAGCACCCCTTCCTCTCTTTCATTCTCTAAATGCTCTTACAATTTGCAAAATACCTGTCTTCCTGTGTTCTATCATTTACCCTTCATTTTACTGAGTTTTTGTACTGTGGGTTTTTCATTTAAGAGAAAACATGTGATAAGTATACTTGTATGACTGATTGATTTCTCTTACTATTATAGTTTCAAGATTCATCCATTTTTCTAAAAGTAACCTAAATTTTTCTTCTTCCTAGAAGAGTAGTACTTCATTGTATGTTAATACATTTTCTTCAACAGTTTTTTTGTTGATGGACAGATAGGCTACTTCCAAAATTCAGGTTTTATGTGTGATACTGCTGTAAACACGGGTATGTATGTATCACCGTAATATGATGTCTTTAACTCTTATGGAAAAGTATCTAAAAGGGAAGTAGCTGAACCAAATAGAATACCTAATTTTCTTTTGATGAATGTTTATATTGATTTCCATAGTAGTTGACTTCATTCTTATTTCCAATAAAAATGTAGAAGTTTCCTTTTTTGCTGCAGCCTCACCAGCATTTGATATTATTTGATTTTTTGATGATACTTATCCTTTCTACTGTGAGATGAAATATTAATGTTGATTTCATTTGTATTTTCCTATGGGAAAAGATGCTAAAGATTTTTCATGTATTTACCAGACACTTGTACTTCCCTTAGTAAGTGTCCTATTTATTTCAATTACTCATATATTTTTTCTGGATCTTTTACTTTGGAGTGGTCTAAGTTGTTATGAGTTCTATGTATATTTGAAATAATAGTCCTCTGGTAGAGGAATAGCTGGAAATGTTTTTCCCATTCTATGTTTGGCTGTTCAGTATATAAGATGTTTCCTTTGCGGTTCAGAAGCCTTTTAAATTGATATAGTCTTATTTATTGATCATTGATGTTATCTCTTGTGCAATTGTGGATTTGTTATTTTAAAAAGTCTAACTATGCCTGTCTCAAGAGTTTAATGTATTTTATCTTCCAACAAAGTAATTGCTTCTGTTTTAATATCCATGTCTTTGAGCCATTTTGATTTTAGTTTGTGTTTGTTGAAAAATGTCATTAGAATGTGTTTAACCAGTTTTCAAATCACAAAATGTCACACAGGCTGTTTTTGATCCACTTTTTGCATGTTTGTCAAAGATCAGATGATTGACTATGCTTGGGATTGTAGCTACATAATATATTTAGCTCCAATGATATATATGTCTGATTTGTGCCAACACCATGCTGTTTTTGTCACTATAGTTGGTAAAGTAACTTGGAATCTGAGATTGGGATGCCTCCTGCTTTACTCTTGTTGCCCAGCATTTTTTTTTTTTATTATGGGTCTCTACTGGTTCCAAATAAATGTTAGGATTTATTTTAGTACTGTAAGGAATTCGGTTGGTCTATTGATTGTGATTACATTAAATCTGTATATTACTCTTTATATTATAGATAAAATTTTTTTTCCATCCAAATTCTTTTTATAAGAAATCTCTGCTAATTGACCTACAAATAATTCTGGCTAGTCTATTTATAATCGTGAACTTCTAAAATTGTAAGGGAATTGTTATAATTCAGTTTGGTCAAAAATATATTTTAGTGTACTCTTATTTAGTAAGATGTTTGTGTGTTTGTCCAAGCTGTTAAGCTGTGTAGTTGTTTACTTGTCTTCTTGTCCATTCTGTGAACAGTTGTTTTTCTTTTAATTTGAATTGAACAATATTTCTCTTTTCCTTTTGTATTTATGGATCATTTATTCATAATTTGATTTGGTTTATAGATTTAAAAAGCAAGCTTCCACTTGGTTTGCCAGCTAGTCAAAATATCAAATTTGATTTTCTCATATGTCATCAAAAATTGTTAAGATAAATGAATAAAAATTCTTCAGAATGTGGAGAAATTATTGGACAAAACTCCAATTCATGAATAAGAAAACAGCTGCCTGAAAACATTATCCAGTTCTTATTCATTAATAGGGAGCACTATTGATCTCCGTAGGCTTACAGGTGACAACCCAATAAATGTTTTTAAAATATATATTTTTATTTTAAAGTGAAAAAAGAATAAAAATGATGTCACTTTTGATCTTATCCCAATTTTGAAAATATTGGTTCTGCCTGTTCAAGAACAGTGAATATCTTTCACAATTCTGATGGCCTCTTAAATTCATTTTGGGAATATTACAGCTTTTTGTTATTCAGGGTTTTTACTGCATTAGGTTAAATGCTATTTAGTGAATTTTATTTGTGCCTACAATAAATGCTATTGTTTGAGTATTTTTTGCAATGAATTCATTGCTAGTGTAGAGAATTGCTATTGAGTTCTATCTGTTGATTTTTTATCTTGCTATATTACTGAATTTGGTCATTAGATTTAGGAGTTTTTCAGTGATTTTTTTGGATCTTCTAGCTATAAAACGTGTTAATGCTGTATAATGATAGTTTGACTTCCTTTCCTATATATTATTTTTATTTGTTTCACTTACCAAATTGTTTTGGCCAATATTTTAAATACTAGATTGAACAAGAGTAGTGATAGCGAACATTCTTGAATTATTCCTGATTTTGAGGAGAAACTTTCAGCTTTTGCCATTTATATGATTTTGGCACTAGGTTTGTCATCAATAACATTTTTTCAAATTCAGATTATGCCTTCCTATACATATTTTTGCAGGGTTTTTATAATGAATAATTGTAGGATTTTGTCAAAGGTGTTTTTTTTTCACATTTTTGTAAATGACCCTGGGTTTTCAGAGCTTACTTCCATTTATATGATGAATTACACTTATTAATTTGCCTATGTTGAGCCATCCATGTATTCCTAAGATGAAGTTTATTGGTCATAATGTATGATTTTTTTAAAATTAGATTTATTATCACAACTTAGACATACAGAATGATCACATGCATCATAGGAAATTTTTACCTGTACATAATGTATCTTGATTCTTCATTTTCTACATTCCTCTCTCTACCCTTCAACTCTACTTCCCCTCCTTACTTACAAAGCTGTTTCCATTTTATCCTTCTTTTGTCAGTTTTTCTTTTTCCTTTCCCCAACTCCTTCCTATTTCCCTTTGCCTTTTAAAAATTTCTCCCTATTTCAAAATATCTATTATTCATTTTCAGTTTCTCACACAAGAGAGACAATGTGACATTTAAACATGTTATTCCAACTTATTTTACTTAAAAGTATGGTCTCAAGTTTTATCAGTTAATCTATAAATGCCTCAAGTTTCTCATTCCTAATCCATTGTATAAAAAGTACATCTTTTTCATCCATTAATCAGGTGATGGGCATTTGATTTGTGTCCAAGAATTAACTGTTACAAAGTGTGCTGTTATACACATGAGTACACATGTATTGCTGTGGTATGATGCTTTTAATTCTTTTGGGAAGATACCAAGAAGGGAGATAGCTGGGATAGTTTTAGCTTTTTGAGGATTCTCTACATGGATTTCCACAGTGGTTGCACTAGTTTACACTCCCACCTACAGTGAAGAAGTTTTTCCCTTTTCCCCACAGCCTCATCAGCCTTTGTTATTGGTTGACTTGTTGATAATAGTCATTCTTTCTGGAGTGAGATGCAATAGCAGCATAGTTTTAGTTTACATTTCTCAAATCAATGGTGATATTGAACACTTTGTCAGATATTTATTTGACTATATACTTCTTCATCTAAGTGTTCATTCACTTAAGATGCCCATTTTTGTTTTTTTGTTTTGTTTTGTTTTGTTTTTGCGGCACCGGGGATCGAACTCACAGGTTCGCACCTGCCAGACAGGCACTTAAGCTGCTGAGCCAAACTCCCGGCCCTAAGATGCCCATTTTTGAATTGAGTCTTTAAATTTGCATTGTCAGCCAGGCACGGTGGCCCAAGCCTTTAATCCCAGCAGTCGGGAGGCTGAGATAGGAGGAACGTTGTGAGTTCAAGGCCGTCTTGGGCTACAATACAAGCTCAAGGACAGACTCAACTACATAGTGTGACACTGCCTCTAAAAACTAGGGCCGGGAGTCTGGTTCAGTAGCCTAAGCGCCTATCTGGCAGGCATGAGGTTGTGAGTTTGATCCCTGGTGCCCCAAAAATAAATAAATAAATAAATACATTTGCATTGTCTGATTTTCTTCTATATATGTTCTACAGATTAGTTTTTTGTCTGAGGAAAAACTGGCTAAATTTTTTTCCTACTTTGTTGACTCTTCACTCTGGTGCATGCATGTGTGCATGTGTGTGTGTGTGCGTGTGTGTGTGTGTGTGTGTGCAAAAGCTTTTTAATCAAATTGGATCCCAGTCGTTGATTTTTGTAGTATTTCACTTGTAATCAGGGTTTTGTTCATGAAGTCTTTTCCTTAACTTAGGTCTTCAATTGTTCCACATATTCTCTTTTCTAGCAGATGTAGTGTTTCTGTTTTAATACTTACATCTTGATCCGTTTTGAATTAAGTTGATGAATATTTAGCCAGTCTTATTGCAAAAATGAAAGAAAAGACTTAAATTAATGGAATTAGAAATGAAACAAGTAAATAAAAATTGATCCTATGGAAATTCAGGTAATTATCATTACCTACTTTGAAAAACTTTAGTAAGATGGAAAACAGAACAAATGGATATACTTTTAGATACACATGAATTACCAAACTTGAATCAAGAAGTTACAAAAATTCTAAATAACCCAATATCAATCAATGAAATTGAAAATAGAATTAAAGCCAGAAATGTAGCTCAGTGGCCTATTCACCTGCTTGGCAGGTGAGTTTAGTCCCCATTAACCAAAAAATAAAAATAAAAAAAAAAAGGAAAAGAAAATATAATTAAAAATTTACCAACAAGGAAAAGCCCAAGTCCTGATGGATTCACTGCTCTTTAAATTTTAATGAAATTGAAAGGAAGCAATACTCCCAAAGTACCATTCCTGGAAGCAAGTGTTATCCTCATACCAAAACCAGAGAAGTAACGAACAGAAAAGGAAAACTACAGGCCAATCTCCCTAATTGGCATAGACACAATAAACTTCAGTAAGAGTCTGGAAAACAGAATTCAGCAAATCATCAGAAGATTATACACTTGTAATCTACTAGCAGTATTCATTCCATTGATATAGGGATTATTCAACATACACAAATTAGTAAATATAATACACCATATCAACACAGCCAACCACAAAAATCACATGATCATTTCAATAGATTCAGAAAAAGAATTTGACAAAACCCAACACCTATTCATGATAAAAAAAAAAACCTAAAGAACATTGAAATGGATGTTCTTTATCTCATCCTGATAAAAGCTATCTCTAAAATGCCATCAGCCAACATCATACTAAACACAAAGAACCTGAAAGTTTTCACTCTAAAATCAAGAAAAAGATAAGGGTATAAAATATCAACACCCCTATTGATACAGTTCAAGAAACAATAGAGGAATTAGAAAAGAAATAAACATAAGAAAGGAAGAAATTAAATCATCATTATTTGCAGATGACAGAATACTTTACATAGAAAATCCCAAAAATCCACCGATAGACTTCTAGATTTATTAACTAAATTCAATAACATAGAAGGATACAAAGTCGACACAAAAACAACAGCATTCTTGTACACAAACAACAAACTTACTGAGAGAGAAATTAGGGAAACAACACTTTTCATAATAACCTTTAAAAAATAATGGACTTAGGAATAATCTAACAAAAGAAAGTAAAAGATCTCCATACTGAAAACTACAGTACTCTGAAAAAGCATATTGAAGAGAAAATTAGAAAATGGAAAGATTTGTCTTGTTCATGTGTAGGAAGAATCAACATAGAGAATATGGCCATACTCTCAAAATTGTTATGTAGATTTAATATAATCCCTATTAAAATACCATTAACTTTCCTCACAGAAGTAGAGAAAACATCCCTAAAATTCATTTGTAACCAAAAGAGATCTAGAATGACAAAAACAATCCTGGTTAACAAAGGCAAGATGGTGACATTAGTGGTCCTGTCTTAAAATTTACTGTGTAGTTACTGTGATAAAAACAGTATGGTACTGGAAAAAAAAAAAAAAAAAAAAAAAGACCTGAGGATCAATGGAGCAGATTTGAAAATGCAGAAACAACTCCAAACACATTCAGCCACCTTGTGCTGGACAAAAGGGTCAAGCATATTCATTTGGAAGAAAGCCTCTTTAATAAATGGCACTGGGAAAACAAGTTTTCCATATGTATGATCTTTCAATGACTATTTTTTCTTCTTTTTTTTTTTCTTTTTACCAGTATTATCTTGAGATGACACTGAGTGTTTGTGGAGTGTTCTTGAGTGTTTGCTGTGGACACTGACCTACAGTTTTCATTTGAAGTTAGGTATTTTTCTGTACTTGGTGTCAGGGTAATTCTAGCTTCCAGGCATGAGTTGTATATACTCTTTCCACTTTAAGTTCTTTAAAGATCCTGTGGGATATTTGCATTAGATCATTCCTGAAGTTCCTGTAGCAATCAACCATGTAACAACTGGTCACTGGCTTGTCTTAGCTGGTAGATTTTTTATGAGTACCTCAATTTCATTGTTTGTTATAGGACTCCAGAGTTTTTGTATCTTCTTGATTCAAATTTAGTATTAAATATGTGTCTGGAGATTTATTAATTTCTTTCACAGTCTCCAATTTAGTGCATTAAAAGTTTTCAAATTAGTTACAAATAATACTGAGTTTGACATTGTCTTTTATGATTTAGCCAGTTTTATTTCAGTTGAAATGTTATAGGTCTTTATTTCTTTCTTTTGCATAGTTTTGGTAAATGTCTGTCTATTTGGTTTAATCTTGCAAAGAACCACTTTTTCAATGTATATATTTTATTGCTTATATTGATTTTTCTTTTAAATTTCTGCTCGTTCTTTATAATTTATTTCTTATTACTAGCTTTAGATTTGGTTTCATTTTTTTGAAGAACCTTAATATTCATCATTAGGTTTTTCATTTCAGTGCACACTTTTTCTAATGCAGGCATTCACAGCAATAAACTTTTGTCTTACTTCTGCTTTCACTGTGTCCCATAAGTTCCAATATATTGTACTGCCAGTATCACTTGATTGCAGGAACTGCTTAATTTCTGCATAGATTACTTGTGTCATCCATTGATTATGAAGAATTTCTTATTTAATCTCAAGGATTTTGCAAAAAGGTCTACGTGCTCCTGAGAAGAATGTGTATTCTGTTTTTGTAGGGTAGAACTCTTTGTAGATATCTATTTAGTCCATTTGTTTGAAGGTGTACTTTAACGGTGATATTTCTATGTTGGTTTTCTCCTAGTTAATTTATTTGTAAAGGTGGTATATTAAGATCCTCACCATTATTATATTGATAGTTATCTGATCATTTTATTTATCAAAGTTTGTTTTATGAAATTGTTTATGTCACTATTTGGTGCATATACATTTATAGATGCTATTAATTCCTGTTGAATTATTTTATTACATAGTAAGTAATGAGGGTCTTTGCCATGTGTCAGTTTGGATTTGAAGAACACTTTGTCTAAAATTAAGATCACTATTACTTTCTACTTTTGGGTTTCTCCATGGAATATTGTTTTCCATCATTACATTTCTAATGTAACAATTTCTTTTTGGCTTGAATATATCTCCTATATGCAGAATATCAGAGAATTTTGTTTTTACTCTGATCTATATTTGATTGATAAATTGAGGCTTTTTACATTGCAAGTTGTTTCTAAATTTGGTAGATTTATTCCTATTTTTGCATTCTGTTTCTGTTCATGACATCTGTATTTTTCCCTTTTGTTTAATGCCTCATTCTACTTTATTTATTCAACTCAGACATTTTGACATTACTGATTTCATTACATTTATGATTTTTTTTGTCGTGCTGATTTGATGGTTACCGATTTCCAATTTGTTCTTTGTCATGGAACATCCTATTTCTACATCAATTTTAAAAGCGGTTTTGCAGGATGTGTTAGTCTGGTTAGAAAGTTGTTTTCTTTTGGTACCTGTAGCACTTCAATACAAGCTTTCCTGACCTTTACAGTTTTTGTGTAAGTCTAATATAATTCTAATTGATTTAACATTATGAGTAAATTGTTGCTTCTGTTTAGCAAGTTTTATGAAGTTGTCATTGTGATTTATTTCTAATATTTGGACTATGATGTTTCACACAGAAATTTTTTGTTATTGTTTGTTTGCTCATTTTATCTTTTTTCTTTTTTATACCGGGGATCAAACTCACAACCTTACACTTGCCAGGCAGGCACTTATGCCGCTGAGCTAAATCCCCAGCTCATTTTTTCTTATTCATTTTTATATCCATGGCCATTTGGATATCTATAGACCCAGCTTACCTACATGATGAATTATTTCCCTCTACTTGTAAAATTTTCTGTTATGCTTTCTGTAAACAGGTTTTTATGTCAATTGTGCTTTCTTTTTACTTTTCTCTAACTGCAATTGGTATTAGGTTATATTTGTTTGTATTGTGTAGCATCTGTTGAATCAATTTTCCTTACTTTATTGATGTCTTTAAGAATAGAAAATGTTATCACAGACATCAGACCTGGTGTCAGTTCTAACACTTTCTTTACCCTGGTCACTCCAGCTGCCCATATTTTCAATAGAATTATTTACTTTATTTCACTTGAGCAGCTCTTCATGGACTTTAAATGTTGCCAAAGTGATCTTTCCTATTGTTTTGGTTAACTCCATTCCTTATCATTTAATCTTCTCTAAATTCACTGCTCAATTTGTTTATTAATTTGAATATCTGTCAAATTTTTAACATCTTTGGGCTTGTGTAGTTTCTTAGTTTCTTCCTTTATTTCATACAATTCAGTCATTTGATTTTTATTACCACCCCATCATGCCCCCTTGCATTTGCTTTGAGGGAGTAGGGACCTTGGTGTGGCATTTTCTTACTTCTTTTTTTTCTTTTTGTGTGTGTGGATGTAGAGATTCAACTAGAAAGGAAACATATTCACTAGTATGCGCAACTATCTGCCTTCCTCACATGTAACTTAGACTTTGTTTAATTTTATTACCTCTTTGAGGTACTATACTTAATGGGATTCTGCCCAGTCATTGTATCCCAACTATAGAATTCCTTTGCAATTATAACGTCATCATCTGATGCAAGCATATTTGAGTTATGTACATTAAAATTTGTTATAATAATTTCACTCTTTTATTAATGCTCCTTACAAGCTGTACTAACCCTTTACTAGGATGCTGGGATATGAATGTAGTGGTGAAGGCAAAAATGAGAGAAAATTAAAGTAGTTAAGTCAGTAAGTAGAAAGGGAAAGAAGAGAATTATCAATAATTGAGAAACAAAAAAGGAGCTCAGACTCTATTGGATTTATACTTAGAGTTGAAGTAAGGGATAGTGTTCAGGGCATTTGGGAGAATATTTATGGGAGTATGAGAAGGGAGGCAGAGGAAAGGAAGTGTAATTAGAGTGGGAGGGAAATATAAAGCTATCAGAACCTGTTACCATCTTGGTAGTTAGTTCATGTTTAGATTCTTTATACACAATTTTAGTAGGGGTCACTGTGTTATACCCTTGAAAGGTACTATTTAAGATAACAAGTTAATATTTGTAAAAGTTTGTATATATGTATGTATATGTATACTTATACATATATATATAGGCAATAAGTGTATAGCCTAGATGACATGCATAAAAGAGGACAGGAAGAGAGGAAAAAGAGGGGAAAAAGGGAAAGGTAAAGAGAGAAAAAGAAAAAATCACTAATAATAAAATTTTAAAAGTTAAAATGAAGTAACAAGCACAAAACCTCAGGAAGTTGTAAAAATATTTCAACTTTCTATCTTCATATTTGAAAGTACTAACTTTGGCACTTTATGTCATGCACACTAAAAACAAAGCTAACAATTTATATTATTTTGAAAATATGTTATAATATGATGGCCAGTATTTTATACAGAAATGTTTCCAAGGCTTCTGTTAATATTTTCTTCTACTCAGTAAGCAACAAAGGCATACAGATGGTGTGAGTTTTCTTAGACACTTGGATATAACCAATTCTCACAATCTGTATGATAATTCATTCAAGTACAACTAAAGGAAATATATATTGTATGCCTGATCATATAGTGTGTACATTCAGTGAAGCAAAAAGCAAACTCAACTTACATATTTAAAATTTAAACAAATATATATCTTTACATTTTATCTCTATTTTAATAATCATGGAAAAATAAGACTATCAATACATTTAATAATTATTTAATAATGACAGTGTTAATACAAAATGCAGTGGAACTTCCTAAATGCTTAGTAAATGAAATGCATATAAATAAATTGATAAACTGCTATACACCTAAAATATAAATAACATAATAGAATATAAATGTATTCTACAGTGAAGTCCAAGCAAATTTTAAAGTTAACAAATTTGAACACAAGTTAACTCAGTGTTTATATTTATGTAAAACTGGTCAGTGTGCTCTAACTTCCTGGAAGTAAACATCTGTATTACATTTTAGTTCAACAGAATTGGAGTATGTAGATTTTCTCTAACTTATCAGACTTATTCTCTATTTCTGTTATGCTATGAATGAGAACAATTACTTCTATATCCAATGCCCTAAACACTGAATGGTCTGGTAATGTTCTTTATAATTTGCTATATAAAATCTTTAAATAACAGGTAGGTAGAATTCACAAGTTGATGATTACAGAGAATTCTGTACCATTTCATCACTTTGCCCACAGTGCATGAGACACATACCTATATTTTACTAAATACGTTCACATATCACATATGAATGAACACTTGGAATTTAAAAATGATTTTAAAAAGTATTGATAAAAACAGTTTTCACAAATTAGACTGTAATTTATATGTTATTAAAACTAACAGGCTCATATCTAAACTACCCATATCTACAACTTCATTTAACTTAGTCTATAATATTATTCAAACATTGTAAATGCTTTTTCAATATAATAACTTCATGGTAACTTTTTTTTTGATAATTCTACACAGAAGGGATTTTAGATGAGTGCATTTGTATTCATACTTTCTTCTTAGGCTTTACCATTAGTAATTGTGAATATCCATTAAAAATATACAGATTCCAAGCTGTTGAAAAACACTTAACAAACTTTCTGTGATTGCTTTTGAAAATAACTTATACAAACATATCTTGGGAGTTGGATGTAGAGCCATTGAAATTGGTTTTATATTGCAAAAGCTCACAAAGAAAAATGGTTTACAATCTTCCAAACATCTTAAAAAATTAAGTCCTTGAAACTGTAGAAAGAACTTGACAAGTAAGAATAAGAATTCTGTCATAAATATTATTTTTCTTTTTAAATTAAACTAGGTATTATGAAATAAGTGTTCCATAAATTTATTTTTTAAAAAAACAGTAGAAATGTTTTCTAACCAGACTCTGATGAAACCATATATATATATATATATATATATATATATATATATATATATAGTGTATCTGTCAGATAAACAAATAAGAAATGTTTCAGTGAACTCTGGTAAGCTAAATGATATATGCAATAAAAAACTCACATTGGCTGAATTCTACAATGAGACTATCAAGTTCCTTAAATGCAACTGAAATTAAAAATTTAGGGGTGATGTTCTTGATATCGCTAATGAGCTACTCAACATGTTTTTATATGGTCTAAATACATATACGAATGCATTTGCCCTCAACACTAATTAGGAATAAGAAATGAGTCAATGGGAATATTAAAAGATGTGTGAAAAATAAATTATTTTGTATTTCTCTGCAGTTTGGAATTTCTAATTAATTTTTCCTAAAATTTGGCACTTGCTCTAGAATTAAAATTTTATAGTCAAATTTGGCTAATTAGCTATCATAATCAATAAGTTTGGAGTTGTATCTATGATTTTTAAAATTTCAGTACTGACTGATCCCATCTCCCTGGTAAGAAAAAAAAAAAAAACCTGATTTCAATTGTAAATGAGTAGGCTTAAGAAATTAGACTCCTTCTAAATACTTTTCTGAAGAGATTCAGAAGGAGCTTGCAGGTCTTCCTACCTATCCTGAATGAATGTCCACATTAATTTTTTAAGTAGACTATCTCACTTATAGCATTATTTCCATGACTTCTTTGTTAACCTCAGAATGAAGAACTGGGTTAAACTAACATAAGAACATTTGTTATTTTGTACAAGTTAATAATAACTAATTTTACCCTTCTGCACAAGTTTTATGTTAGCATTCAGAGTATTAGTGATAAATAAAGATATTTTTAAAAGTATTATCCAATTGTAGAAATTTATAAGAGGCTGACCAAATAAATGAAGACTTTACTAAACAGAGGCATACAATGTTACATAAGAATAAAATGAACTCATGATAATTAAATGACTCAGTTAAAATAATTTTGTACAACAAAAGCAGGGTACTGAAAGATTATTCAGGCTTCTCCATTTGCACTCCTGTGTATCTGTATAATTTTAATACAGTTGAGTCATCATGTAACCATAACCAAAATCAACTTGCCTAAATATAGCTTCATCTCAAAACTCCCCCACCTACTTTTAAATAACTAAATTTTTCTACTCATCTCAAACCCCCAGGAATCACATTTTTTCTTCTATTACTCTAATGATGATGTTTCACAGGCATTATACAAATTGAATTTGTGCAATATGTATCCTTTTAGGTTAGGCTTTATTGTATTCATTATGTTCTTTTTGATGTTTATTTGTATTGTGTGCATCAACAGTTTAGTATTCTGTACTCTGAGTAGTTACTCATGAAATGAATATGCCACACATTGTTTAAGCACTCATCACTGAAAGACATTTGAGAAGTTTCCAGTTTCTTGATATTACAATTGTGACTGTGTACATTTATTTAGTATTTTTCCTACATAACTATATATTTTAATTTTTGCATGAAAATACATTTCATATTCTCTATGAAACTTGCCCACAAGTGTAAGTCTGAATTGTATTTAAAGATTCAAGAGAAACTTCTTGATTCTTTTCCATCAAAGCAGTGCAGCTTTACATTCTCACCAACAATGTATGAGTGATACAATTTCTGTGTAGCGTACCAATATTTGTTGTTATTTTATGTTTAATCGTTCTGATTAGACCACAGTGACAACCAACAGTAGTTCTAATTCTCACTTCACTAGTGGATCATGATTTTGAACTTTTGTTTAAAATGTGATTTGCTCTATGTATACTTTTTCATTAAAATCTCTGATTATGACCTTAAGTAATTTTCTAATGGAATAGTTTGCTCGCTATTTGCAAAGTTTGATCGTCATTGGTTGGTATACTCCACAGTAGGCCTTTGATGAATATGTCATTTTCAAAAACTTTCTACCAGTTTATAAGTTGAATCCTCTTAGAAAATTTAACGAGTTAAATTCTTTTATAATTTGATGATACCAAATTTACCGAATTTTCCTTTCATCTATTACATTCCTATGCTTTGTCCCGGTTGAGAGTCCTCGCAGCAATTTTCAGTCTTGTCTAAATAAAATATAATTTCAGAATTGTTGTAGTCTCACTTATTGTGATAAAATATCAGAGACAAATAAAGCAATAAATGCTTTATTTTGACTCACAGTTTCAGAGTTCGTAGTTTGTGGTCATTTGGCTCCATCACTTCTGAGCCTGTGTAAGGCTGAGCATCATGTCAGAAATTGCCTGACAGAACAAAGTTGTCCCCTCCTGGTGGACAAGAAGTGCTGAGGGTGGAGGGGCAATGGCCCACCCTCAAATGATTTATTTCTGAGTACTTAAGATATTTCTGTAGATATTCCTAAATTATTATATCATAAAGAAAATAAGAATTAAAGACAGATAATCTGTTTGTATCCAGGTGCAGAAATTTGGATAAACTGGTTTCTAGAAGCTATGCTTTCCATTTCAATTATAGTGCTCAAAATCTATTTTTGGTTGGGATTCTAACATATATGCATTATGAATAAAATACTCAATACAATAATTAATGAAACATATACGACTATGATTTCAATATTTATTAGATGATTTAAATTTCTACTGCATATGTCTTAGTTACTTTTCACTCGTTGCTGGGACAAAATACCTGATGCCCAAAATTAAGGAAAGAAAGTTTAATTTCTTACAGTTCTTGGGTGTTTCAGTCCATACTCAGTTGGCTCCAGGGCAGTGTAGCGTGGCAGGGCCACCATTAATGGCTGCTGCAAACAGCAAAGCCAACCTGCGAGACAGAGAGAAAGACAAGCCTTCCTCTCAAAGTTGGCTCCACCCCTGGGGAGGTACGGCACTCACATTTCCAATCCCAGCACTAGACAACAAATCAATCATGAACACCAGACTCAGCCCCATCCAGATTACATGTGGGGTGACACAAGATCAGACCCACACAGCATAGTACAGAAAATAATGACTTTCAATTCATATTCCAGTCCTGAGTCAGAAATATATTTTCAAAAAACCGAGTGTGGTGGCACATGCCTTTAATCCCAGTACTCAGGAGGCCGATGTACGTGAAGTTTTGTGAGTTCAAGGCCAGCTAGGGCTACTATGTGAGCAAGGCTGGCCTGAATGACATAATGCGAACCTACCTCAAAAAAGATAAGACTAGGAGTTTGACTCAGTGGCTTACATGCCTGCTTGGCAGACACAAAGTTGTAAGTTCAATCCCCGGTACTGAAAAAAGAAAAAAAAATACATATACATATTTTCAATTAATCACTTTCAATTTGCATGCCAGTCCTGTGTCAGAAATATATTTTCAGTTGATCATAAATATTTTCCAATTAGATAACAAGGATAATTTCATGAAGTTTAAATATGCATTTATAATCTCTCCATGATAAAGTTAACATACTTTCTTTCTTCCACTTTCATGATTTTAGTTGATAGTAGATTTTTTAAGTAAGGCGCCTAAACACTGGGAGAAATCTAAGTATACTTTTCTCTTATTTCAAGTGTTCTCCACATTACTAACTCCCATCAGATCAAATATCCCAAATATCAGTCAAATCTTATCTATTATTTCCATTTTCTGGTGACTCTGCATTAATTGAATTTTTAAAATATTTCTTCCCCAGAACACTGAGAATATATCACGTTGGTGCTTTAAAACGACAGCCTTCTCACTATTTCCTTAACTCTGATTTAACTCATGATGTGATTGTGGCCTAAATACAGAATTCAAAATTTATGCTGGGAAACATAAGTGAAACCATTCAAGACATTCATATAGGAAATGTTTTCTTCATTGAGACCCCAAAAACCCAGAAAACAAGAGTAAAATTTGAAAATAAATTTATATCAAACTAAAAATATTCTGCTTAACATATGAAAAAGGAGGAAAGAAAAATATACAAAATAAAAACATATTTCTGAACTATACACCTAAAAATAATTAATATGTGGGGTACATAAGAATTAAAAAATCTTAGTGATGATAAAAGTGATAAAATTTTCAAAAGTGGGCAAATGATAAATTAGCAAATTTTCAAAAAATATGCAAATAATATTCTGCTGTAAACAGGAGAAATGTAATGAAAAGCAAATTTAAAAATCAATATGATTTGGTATCAAGGAAAGTCAAATCAAAACCATAATAAATATCATACTTCAGATAAAATGACTGTTAGGAAAAATACAACAAAATGACGGTAAGGATGAAGAGAAAATGAAACTCTTTTATACAGTTGGTGAGGATGCAAATTATTGTAGTAATAATGGAAAATGACAAAAGTTTTACAAAAAACTAGTGATAGATCTATTACAGAATCAAGCTACCTAACTTCTGAGTTTATATCCAAAAAAATTGTAATTAACATATCAAATAGGAACTGAAATTCTATGTTTGTTGTAGTATGATTCACAATTTCTAAGGTATAGAAACAATTGAAGTGCTTATCAACAAATAAATAAAAAGTTATATTTGTGTATGTGTGTATATACACATGAATACACACACAAATATGTATCAGCATATGTACACGTACAATGGAATGCTATTTGTCAATGAATAAAAAACCCGGTTGTTATCTTCCCATGAATAGTTCCTGATATTGCAATGATAATTCTATCATGAATAATCAATCCTATTTTTCAGGAAAAATAATAAATCTTATCATTTGTAATAAAATACCTGAACTGTAGTGCATTTATTATGTGAAATAAGTGAAATAATTTCAAACACTATGTATTCCCTCTTGTATAGAAGATAAAATTGTAGATTTCAATCTAGAATAATAATTATTAGAGGCTAGGCAATTTAAGGCAAAGAAGTGAGTAGTTTAGATAAAGTGTATCAAACACATTCTTAGATAGAGGAACAAGTTTTATTGTTTTACAATACCATGGAAGAGTGTAGTTCACAACAAACATATATATTTATAAACGACTAAAAGATAGGAGTTTGAAGGCTCTACACTTAATGACATGAAACAGTAAAATGCTAATTACCATGATTTGATCATATCACTTTGTATGCATTATCACATTGTATTCTCCACATTTCCATGACTAACAATTATAATTTTTAAGAAGTAGCATTTAAATAAAATTTGTCTCATAAATAGCAACAATTTAAGAAACACTGAATAAGTTGGGCTTCATTACAGATAAACAAAAATAGCTCCATTCATCCACTAGATTATATGATGTGAATTGAACTAGGGATTTTCCACATACACAGAGACAAATTATGAAAGAAATAGAGTAACGATAGTTAATAGCAAGCAGTACACATGTCAACTGTGTTCTGCTGAATGACAACCTTGATTATAATTATATTGTCTTCTCTAAAATTAAATATCTTGGAGCATTAGTTGTTCCATCCTCTTTTATAATAGTTCCCAATCAGAATTCTGACATATAATTGAACAATTTATAGAATATCAGTATACTTTAATCCATGCATATAATCCCTATTGATTTAATCACTGTGATGTTGGAATATGGCATGAATCTGCTCAGGTTTATGACAAATAAGAGTGAATTCTCGAAGCTTAATAGCAATTGTTTTTTTTGAGACATAAAATATGTAAGTAGATAAATATCACCTATTTTATTCAGTTGATGAAGATTATTGTAGACTACTGTTTTATTATTTTCCTGGGGGAGGATGCTATTTTTATTAGTGATATGATATTCATAGTAAAACAGATGTACTCCAAGTATAAATAAGAAATTAAATAAGCAAAATAATTTTAAGATGAGTATAAATAAGAAGTGAATATTGAAAAACATACAAACCATTTTAAAGAACAAAATGTTTATAAATTATGTAGAAAAAGATTTTATCTTTCCCTCTATTTCACAAACGTTTGATTTGAACATGTAAGAATATTTATGATTTTGTCTACTTATTATCAATGATTTTTAATATGACAGTTCCTCCTAGATGAAAATAATATTGAAGAAGATTTAAGAACAATAAAACATACAATAACAGTAAAACAAAACATAGGTTTTCTCATACTTTTTATTTGGACTAATTTATAAGGCAATTATTATTGTCCAGTTTATTTTGTTTGGCTAAATGTTAAAGAAACTTAACCTCTGAAATGGAATATGTACAGTAAGTAATAACTCATGATATTAAGGTTTATACAGATTTAAATTTTTTAAGTTGTGGAAATGTTATCTATATTGCTGGATATCATACTCCATGCCATCGAATGTCTTTGAGCACCAGATATGATAATGACTGTACTGATGCCTTTTAAGCCATAGCACACTTACAACCTTGGGTTAACATTACAATGAATCTGAGGGAAACAGAACTACTCTGAAAATCACGGTGTAAACACTTAGGTTTTTTACCTCGTCTAATGCCAGGTAAATCTTCTATTTAATCTAGTTAACACACTAGAGAGTTTCTTCAACACGTAATTTTAAATGAGTGATTTTATTGTTTATGAGAAATATTTAGCTCAAAGGTCAAGTCAGGTGTAATTTGAATATGGTAGATTTTTTAGTAGATATGTGGTCTTGAAGATACCTGCCATAGTTGCTGTACATCAGGATCTACAAAAATGTTGAAGCAGAGGTTAATGTTTAACAATAAAATAGTAGCAAACTCCTTAGGAAATATGCTTTACTGTAGTTGAAAGACACCTATTTAATTTTACAAGAGGAAGCATAAATGTTTTAAAGTGGATAGAACTGAAATTATCCTATTCATTTATTAATTAATTTTGTGAAAGTATGTTTAAACTTACTCTCTTTAGTATACTAAACTTAAAAATAAAATTCTCAGCATAATCCACCCCCTACTTAATCTCTCCTTTCCTTATTGAACACAGAGTGTTAAATAACTCAGCATGCATTTTTAGGAGTGAACAGTTAACAGCTTCCTTTAAATCAGTAATAAAAAAACATAAAATGTGTGTGAAGAACACACACATACAGAGATTAACTCTTCTCACCCTCGAGTAATTCAAAACTGCAAGAAACATGAAAGTGTCCTGAGTTGTTTGGTTACAAATAAAATCATTGTATTTTTCAAGTCTAGAAATAAAATTATTTTGCTATTCTTCTTCCTAAGTGGAGGACTTTACTTTATTTTGTATCTCATAGTCAAGGTCTTATGAAATTATTACAATAATTATGTATTACCAGCAATCATCCACTAAAACTGAAAGTAAACAGAGAGAAGGAAACTTATTTCACAATGGAAAAATATAATTGAAGGAAGCTAAATGACCGAAGGTAGTTACATTCAAGTATAGACAAGAACTACGTAATAGTTGATCCATCATGAAAGAGAAAAAGCTCCAAGCAAAAAAGGCATGTAAAATCAATGAGTATTGACATAGACAGGAGAAAGAAGTTCTGAGGTGCTATTTCATTGTAGGGTGACTAGAGAAAAAATAATACACTGTACATTTCAAAATGCTAGAAGAATGGATTTTCAATGCTTTCACTATAAAAAGCAGAATACATGTTTGAGAAGACACTTGTGTTTAATTTGATGTAAATATAATGTAATATATGCACGTATCTAGACATCATATATTATTTAATTATGTACAATAAAATTACTTTTTTAATAAATTAAGAAAAATTATTCAACTACTATTTACATGCTTATCTCAAGACACTGTCCTTGTGAATACTGTACACTGGCATATAAATAATATATACATCATATACCATGTATATATTTCATCTAAATATATACATAATATATACATTATATACTATATGTTGGTTGGCATAAAATATTCAGATTTTGCTGTTAAAATTTAAAATTTTGTTATATATTTTTCTGTATTTATACATCAATAAAATAAAAATAGAACAATAGTGTATCTAAGTTTAATTTGGTATAAATATCATGTAATGTATCTACACATCATATGGCATTAAATAAATAAAATAAAATAACTTGCTAAATGAATTAAGTAAATAAAGTTTTGAACTGCTATTTACTTACTTATCTCCAGGCACTGTTCTCGTGAAACTTGCACAAGACCATATATATATTATATATGTATATATGCAATATATACTCAATATATATATATTTATACAGTATACATATAATATGTGCAACATATACTATGTATCGGTCAACAAAATATTAAGGTTTTACTGTTAAAAATTTATTGCATTTGTCTTTTTCTGTATTAACACATCAATAAAATCATCATAGAAAAATAAATTTTTAGTGAAGTGAAAACACAAGTATGCAAATGTAAAAAAACAAATTCACTTATTGTCATCTTTACTGTTTTCTTATCACTCAAACATAATGAAGGGTTAAAAACAACAGCAAACAATGATAAAATGTATTTTCAAAGTGCTAATTTGCCTAATGCAATTTTTAAATGTATGTCGTTTGTGTGTCCACACAGATGATACAGTGAAGCCTAATTGACAAGGAAAAAAAAAAATCTAAAACTGTACTTTAAAATCAGCATAGAACAAGATACAACCTTAAATGGCTCTATCATAAAGCACATCTTTAAAGTTTAATGCAGGCATAATCTCAACTAAGGCATGCATTAAGACCTGTTATTGGATTTTATCCCAGAAATGGTTAAATAAATTGAAATATATTTAATATAATTATGTATAGTTTTCTGTGATACAAAATAACCTTTTAGTTCTTAGCAACATGAAAATTGTCCAAAAAAAGGAATCATCAAAAAGAAGAAAAAGAATCAGAGAAACAAAAAGAATTTTAGCATCCTTTAGAAAATGATAAATTACTTGTATGATAATTTCAATACCTTGAATAAACTGATGTACCTCTCAGAAATTCTGAGTAGAAATTAAATACATGTCTCAGTATCTTAAAGAGAACATACAAGGCAATTTTCATGGTTTCATACTGAACATAAAAATGTGAGAAGTTCAGTATTGACTGGCAAAGTTTTATCTGAGAAACCATTAAATGAATAGCTTAATATGGCAAAGTTGTAGCCCATGAGTTTTTCTTTTCCTGTAAAAAGAAGATTCTTCTAATGTGTAAATTCATTTTGCACCTGTCTGGCAAACGCAAGGCTGTGAATTTGATCCCTAGTACCAAATAAATAAATAAATAAATAAGTAAGAGAGGAAAATTGATATAGCATTGTTAATGTATACTGAAGTTTGCATCTTTTTATGTTTTTTTAATTTAAGCAGAAAAAAAAGACATATATAACAAAGACAAAAAATGAAACAGACAAACGACTAGAGTAAATGCACAACAGTAACATTACAGGTTTACAAAACAGGATGATAGAAACTTGACAATGGTTGCAATATTGCATATCATTATCTTTAAAATGGTTATTTACATTAAGAGATATAGACATGCAAAATTGATCTAATCATATCAGTATTAATTGTTCTTCTCAATAATGAATACATTCAGCAGTGTGTTCGTTTTAGTTATCTTACATATACATATATACAGATTTATATCTTTTCCTTTTCCCTTCCCTCTTTCCGCCTTTTCCCTTCCCAGTTACTTTTGCTCTTCAAGCTGTTTTGTACCCTTCCATATTATTTATTATAGATTTTGGATCATATATACTTTTTCAGTTTTTTACACTAGGGAGACAATACAGTATTTACACATGTGGGTTTAATTTATTTCACTTATGAGTATGGTCTCAAGTCGTGACCATTTAATTTACTTATAAAAGTCTCAATGCAATCTTTCTTAATAGCTGAGTAGTATTCCATTGTATAAAAATACCAAAATCAGGCCCCAAAATTTCAAGGACCCAATCCAAAAATGGGCAACTGAAATGAATACACACTTCTCAGAGAAAGAAATACAAATGGCAAATAAATGTATGAAAAAATGTTCAACATCAATGGTCATTCGGGAAATGCAAATTAAAACAACACTGAGATTCCATCTCACTCCAGAAAGAAGGACCAAGATTAAAAAATTAGCCAACAACAAATGCTGGAGGGGCTGTGGGGAAAAAGGAACTCTTCTCCACTGTTGGTGGGAGTGTAGACTGGTGCAACCACTATGTAAGTCAGTGTGGAGATTCCTCAAGAAGCTAGGATTAGAGATCCCATTCAACCCAGCTATCCCACTTCTGGTCATTTTCCCAGGAGAATTGAAAACATCATACCACAGTGATATCTGTGCACCCATGTTTATAGCAACCCAATTTGTAATAGCCAGATCTTGGAAACAACCCAAGTGCCCATCAATCAAAGAATGGATAAAAAAGATGTGGTTTGCATCTTTTTAAAAACGTCAGTGGTATACATGATATTGACAGTTGCATTCTTCTTCTTATCTCCCAATTCTGTTAGGCTATCACTTAGTATTCAAAACTGAAAATTCCTTTTACAGTTTCCCTCATTTCAAAACACTGACAGTTAAGTTAATCTCTTAATCTTGGATGTTATATATTTGAGGAATACAGAATACATTTGAAAAATACAGTGGGTCACCCTTATATTCATAGACTGTTTTACTTTACCAATTAACCCTTAGGTCTACAATCTTTGGATTACTGAGTATACCTCTTTTTATAAATGCCATTAATTTTTTGACATTTTTTATTACAAATACACATGTTGATTTTTCCTTATTATTTATTTTTAATGTTATTGAGTGAGTTGATACTTGTAACTGATCTTGAATTATTAAACTTTTTTTTCTTTTGGTGATAGTTCTTGCCTCTATGATACTTTCTACACATAGATGCAAAAATCATTATATACAAATGCTAGACATTTACACTGTTCCTCACCTAAGAGTATGCAATATTTTCTTGTTGCCAGTTAGTCTATTTCAGAACATTACAACTTATCATGCGTTTGTATGAGGTTAGAGTAAATGAATACAATAACTGCTTACAGAAACGTACAAGGGAAACTTTGAAAATGAGTGATTTAATTTTTTTCTACAAAAACGGAACAGAGTTTTATCCCAATGAACTTAACGAAAATTAAATTTCATTCACTTTCTTGTAGCCTAGCTAGATAAAGTAGATTTCATTAAATTGAAACTTTTGCAACACAAAGTTAAATAATTTTGAAAACACTTATTTATTTTATTTCATATCATTTCATTATTGTATTTTAATTCATTTTATTATTTTATTTTATTTTTAATTGTTCTTTAATTCATCATTTTATTTTAGTTTTAATTGCTGAAATTGAATTCAGTGTTGCTGCATATTTTAGTTTGGGAGTCATCGTAATTCTGGTATGGCTAAGTTATGAATATACTTACAAATTACTGAATTGTTATGATTGTGTACTAATCCCAAAACATTTTCATGTTCAATAAATGTCAACTGGGCAAGCTAGCACACACCTCTTCTCCCAGCACTTGGGAGGCTAACCCAGAGGATCACTGTGAATTTGAGATCAGACGGGGCTACACAGTGAGACCCTATCTCAAAAAATCAAAATCTAAACAATAATAAAATTAAATGTGTGTGTGTTTGTGAGTTTGTTTTAAATGTCCAATTTTCTAACATTTTTACATTTTTTAGTATTTTATTATCATGAGAACGAACTAGTCTATTTACTATCTCACTGATTTTGCACAAATAGTTGAGAAAAATGTGTTTCCTTTGTATGATTTCTTGAATTTTAAACCTTAGCAAAATCAGTGACCAATTCTCACATTCAAGTAGTGACAGTTAATTCTAATACAGTAATTTTTATGTAATGCACTTTATAGAAATAATATTGACAAAATAATTTACAGTTATGGACTCTTGGGGTATATATTCAAGTTACTGTTCTCTCTGTGACTGTATCTCTCTGTGTATTTTTATTAAGCGACCAAAACTGACTTGATAGGTTAAAGAAACTGTGAGGTCCATTTTCAGAATCCACAAACATAGTGTCATGCAAAAAAAAATCATATGTGAATATGAATTATATGCATTAATATGTGAAAGTTCCAAGCATATAATGTAAATGTATGTGTTAATCAACTGTGATCACATTCTTATCTCTGTATCAACATATATTTCCTTGCATTCTTCCTTAAATTTAGCTCTCACTTAAATTCTTCATAGAATTTTTAAATTGTGTCCTTTTAAATTTTTCATAACTTGACAGTATGACTTTTTGGTCTAATTCTCCAATTAATTCATATTGTTCTGTCACTCCTATGGTCTTTGCCACTTTTCTTGTCGCTAGGACAATATACCCAAAACCCACACCTTTAAGTGGAAAAAGTTTATTTGGCTCCTGGTTTCACTCCACGGTCAGGGATCGCCAAGGAAGCAGTAGCATGGTGGAAGAGCACGGCAGAGGGAAACTGTCTAAGCCATGATAGCCAGGAATTGGAGAGAAAAGAGAAAAGTCGGGGACAAGAGCATACTTCCACAACGCACCAACACTGACATCTCCAAATAGTCCTCAGCTTCTGACAGAACATTTAGTTACTGAACTAATTAATTGATGAATCTGCTGACAACTCTGGTACCCCGCGTTCCAGTCACCTTTCAAAATCTTTGAGGGACATTTTCTGTCTAAATCATAGTGTCTATTAAGCAACATAATTTTATTTACTTCATTTCCTTAGTCCAATTTCCTTAGTCCATTACCCTCATTGCCAGTAGTGATAAGGAGCGATAGATACTTTGTCCATTATATTCAAATAATCCAGTAGGAAGGACATCATTGAATATGCCCCGTGCTACATATTTGTTACAGTAATTTAAATGTCATATCCTACACAAACTTTCACCAAGTTTTCCTTCATTTAGTTTGTATAAGAGAATTTCTATTGTAACTTCAACAGATACTGCCCCTAAGTAATGAGTATACAATTTTAAGTTTATTAACCCTGTTACCCCAGAATAGCTATTTGCCTTTAAGTCAATATGATCAAATTACATGTGCATCCTAAGCCTAGAGTTTCTATTTTCATTCAAATAAATGTAGACACTGTGTATATAGCATTTATAATAAGATACACATGTTTAATTTGCTTGTGATTCATAGCCCCAAGGAAGAAAGGCAAATAGTGTTGAGAATTTCACTGTTTCTAAAACTTTCTATTCAATTTACAATTGTATATGACATATGTTATTATCTATCACATTATTTCCTCTTAAAGATATTCTAAATTCAGGAAAAAATGAGTCATGACTTTTTCTCAAAACTGAAGAATTTCATTATCATTGCACATTTGCCATCTACCTTAAAGATGTGTTTTATATTAGATACAAACTTGGAGAAGAAGAGGGTGAGAAAAGGTATGCTTGAAAAGATTGAGTGTATCATGGGAACAGTGAAACTAAAACACCACATCTGGACTTTTTTTTCAAAGCATTTGATAGTGTATATCATGGAACTTACTTGAAAAATTAATTCAGGTTTTACTATCACCTATTCAGATAAAGTACCATCAATTTGGTTTTCAGAGCAGCCTGTGGTAATAATACTTTCAGTGAAAGTGAATATTGTTTTGTCAATCTCACAAAATATGTACATTTGCATTATAACTCAAACCTGCTAAGGAAGGTTTTTGTATGTTATCATTGTTATTGCCAAATTGGAAAAATATATGCAAAACATTTTAAACTCATGTTTCATTTTTTATATTTAAATAGCTAGTTGAGAATCCTGAAGATCTTTTAACATGTTTGAGTTTCACTAGGCTATATTAAACATAAATTAAATGTATATATTCATAACATTAATAATATTAATATATATGAATAGTATTCATATATATCAATGATATGTACAACAAAACATATCTGTGATTGTTCAACTAAAGTCAATTTTTTACTGAGTTCTGAGATATCTGAGTTATGATGTCTAAATTATTCTGATAAATGGGCAGTAGTGGAATTGAATATAGATGTGAATTTAAGCAATGAATGAAAAAATAGCAATAGGCCTTCACTAATACAAGAGGAAACAACTTTGTGGAGCCATTATTTAATGTCAGATATTATGTTATTTTTTTCTCAAGACACTGTAAATCAGTGGCTAGTAATGATAATAGGTGAAAAAAATCTATTCAGTTTTAAAGGTGCATGCATTGAGTACATTTGAATATAGAACTTTTAAACGTGGTAAAAGATAAAATAGCTTATAAAGTTCGGCTAAAAATCTGAATTCACATTTATGACTCATCTCTCAGTACAGGTACCTGAAATTCTATGGACTATCAGTGATAAAAATTCATGTTGATAGATCTTGCAAAACATTTGAAAATATCAGGAAACTCCGAAAACTTGCAATTTGAGACAGTAACAAGATTGACTAGGACAACAACGCAAGAGACAAGAAAATTAGATACAAGAAAATTAGGTACCAGCAGATATTTGAAGACACTTCATCCACTGAATGTTAAGAATGATATACATAAATGTTGATCTTTTTTTTCCACTAGAAGACAAAGTAATGTGACACACGTATCACAGAAGTTCAAGTGAGTCGTATGCAAAACTCAGATGTAAATTACCACATTTTCTGTTTACCTATTTATAGTGTACACATGTGAGATTTTATTGTTAATTTGGATAAGTATAAAAGAGAATATGAAGCATTGAAATATTTATTATTTTCAGCATTAGGAAAAGTCAATAGCTAAAATTGGTCATGAATGTAGTATCTGAATAAACCTGAGAAATTCAAAATTCTTGAAGCAAGAACTTGATCACTTTTTGTATGATGGTATTAGACATAATGTTTGAAATTATGCAGCCTTAAATTGTAAGTTTCAATAATATTTTATGCTATTGAAGATTACTTTTTGTTAAAAAAATACTGTGAGTCTTTCAAATAAATTCTGTTTAAGATGTGTAGAAGAAATAAGATGAGCTTGAGAAATTGCATTAGAGGAAATATGAATCATAAATAAATTTTATATGCTATGTAAGAAATATGAAATTTTGCTCATGGGATAAAATAAAATTAAACTTAATATAATAGGCTACTGAACTTTATGTGGAATCAGTTTAACTATTAAAGCTCAACACATTAGATAAACTGTCATATGTTTTATATCACTAAGATATTAAAATGATTTTGAACATATAAATAAGAAATTCTAAAAGATAATGCTTATAATTTGCTCTATCTGAAATTTTTCTAAGAAAAAATAGATGTTTGATAGGGCTATTACATTTCTGTAATGACAATATTATAGATTTATGATAGATGTTTTACTCAAATATGAAGGAATTATTTTGATATAGCAGCAAAATACCACTAAAGTTTCAAATGACTATATAATCATTAAAATATTGTCTTCAAAATTTCAAATATAAAGTTATTCCAGCATACAATAAATTTTAAAAATCAGAACATACTACAGATGTAAAATTTGACTTTGTGATGACTCAATGACTTTCTTACTATTAAATATAGTTTTGATATTGCTAAATCTTTTCAAATTATTATTATTATTATACTAAAATGTTTTCCAGAATAAAGAATGTCACATTTGAATTTGTAGCTAAAATGTCCTCCATATGATTAGAATTTGTGTCATAGAGAAAAACGGGGAAAAAAATCATCTCCAACACAGAAGCAATTTTCCCAGGAATAAACCTGGAATGCAATTACTGCCTGGTACCAGGCCTGAAAAGAAAAACCAGATAGACATTAGTGTTGTAGCCAAAACTGTTTCAATAAAGAGTGCTGATAAAGTTGCTTTACATTAAAGGTGTTCGAAGAGTGAAATACCCTTTATTCATTTATTGTCATAAGAATCAGTGCATGTGAGTGAAGAAAGTATATGAAATCTAAATTAAACATTCAATTGTGAAATTAACTCTGTAATAACTTTAGTAACAGATTGCTTCTCTGTGCAGAGATCTCAAGAAACTAATTTTTAGACTTGTGTCATCAAAATCTCAGAATTTTCTTAATACATTGTTGAAGGAGTTCTTTCAAATATCAAATTTGAGTAAAGACTATTTTAATAAGATATACTCTTTTAACTATCCAGAAAATGAAAAAATTAAAAAAAAGATGAGAGTTATCGTTAAAAGTTTGCACTGGTTGTACTGGCAATGCTTCTATGTTTCCAATATTTTACTCTAATTTTAAAAATTTTATTTTTTCTCTTATCTATTGTAATACAAGTATCAGATAAATTCAAGTATTTTTGTGTACAAATTAGAAGATTTGGTATTCATGTATAGATTTGTAGTCTTCTCCCCAATAAATCTACAACCATGCCTATCATCCCAAAATTCTTTCTCATGCATCTTTGCAGATATTCTTTTTCCCCAACCTGAACCCTTGTGTTTCTGTCACTACAAGTTTATTTTCTGGAAATCAAAATCATAAAACGTGTATTTTAAAGTTTGACTCTTTTGACATGATGACAGTGGTATTTTTCAAAATTTTTGCATAAATCAATAACATTTCTTTTTTTTACTAGGTGGTGTTCCATAGTATAGACACACCACAGTTTATCCATGAGCAGGTGACAGATTTTAAGGGTGAACCAAGTTTGATATACTGTGAACAAAACTTCTAGAGACAACTATATGTTTTCTGTACATAAAACAATTTATTTTCCCCATAAAATATCTAGAAATTTATATCTCATGGTTAAAAACTTTGGAATTTCTGAATCATGTGCTTTGTGCATGTATGACTTTGTAGACACTGTTGCCTTGCCATCCAAAGTGCTTGAAGTATTTTTATTCCTTTCAGCAATGCATGAAAATTTGAATTGTATCACATATTCACCAACACATAATAATATCACCTTAAATTTAGCCAATTCTAGTCTAAATATTGTGATGTATCACTATAGATTAAATTTATATATCCTTAATTATTGATATTGGCAATTTTTCATGGGCTTCTAATCCATTTATACATCTTTATGGAAGTATTAGGTCAAGATTTTTCTATTTTTTTTTTTTTTTTACCATTTTTGCTTAATTTTTAACTTAGTTTCAAAATGTTTTCATGTACTTTGGCTATAAATCCTTTGTCAGATATATACATTGCATATACTGTTTATAACAAATTTTATTTCTGTTGTATATTTTGCATTATTTTATAGACTTATTCAAAAGGTAAGATCTTAGAATACTATATGAATATTTAGGTAAATTTTAGAAGCATTGCTGTCATAATATTACTGAGCCTACCTATCCATAAACATGGTGTATATCTCCACTATTTTAGATCAACTTTCTTATATTTATATCATAATGGCTTTGTAAATTATCTGTCAAATTTATTACTAAACGTACTGTCTTGTAATATAATAATGGAATATTTAAAATATAAATTTCCAATGATCATT
>RJWM01015571.1:35182-47616 GCA_004363535.1 Dasyprocta punctata | reverse complement strand
AGGCCTCTCTCTGTGGAGCAGACCTTTCTCCTTGTGAATGCCCACTTCTCCCCTGGAGTTCTTCTCGGTCCTGCACAAAGGGAGTTGCAGACTCTTCCACCAAGCCGGGGCTGCACGGAGGATTCGCCGCCCTCAGCCCTTGAACCGCCAAGCCCGAGAAATCTGCCTGTGGACCGGGAATGTCGACAAGCACACACCAGCAACCCATGCCAGGACAATCTTTTGTTAATGCACACTCACCCTGAGCTGGAATGGGCTCGGGCCAATGCAGCAGTCAGGTGGGAGAACGACATTTATCCAGCCATGCACTGATTGCTATAGGCAAGTCTCAGGCCCAACTCAAGCTGCAAGGCAGGCCCCATTTCTTAAAGTGGATTCGCTCAGGACGTTGAGCTTGGCTTCTCCCCAGGGCTACGATCAGGGAAACACATAACCTGCCCCACCCAGGCGGTGAATTCCTCCAGGGGCTGCTTAGCACTGCCAGCCAACCACCTGTGACCCTAAGGAAGCAAGGGATCCAAAGCGCGCCTCTTCGTTTCTCTCAGAAACGGAAAAACTATCGAGTGCGCTTAGCTTTTCTTCTCTGGGCTGAGCGGGGAGCCAAGCCCGGCAAGATGAGGAAGCTTCCCTGGGCAGCGCGGTTAGCGTATAGCCCCTTCCATTCACTCGTAGGAGGGAATTGGCAGGCAACACTTATGGGAGGCTGCAGGCCTCTCTCTGTGGAGCAGACCTTTCTCCTTGTGAATGCCCACTTCTCCCCCAGAGTTCTTCTCGGTCCTGCACAAAGGGAGTTGCAGACTCTTCCACCAAATCGGGGCTGCACGGAGGATTCGCCGCCCTCAACCCTTGAACCACTAAGCCCTAGAAATCGGCCTGTGGACCGGGAATGTCGACAAGGACACACGAGCAACCCATGCCAGGACAACCTTTTGTTAATGCACACTCAGCCTGAGCTGGAATGGGCTCAGGTCAATGCACCAATCAGGTGGGAGAATGACATTTTTCCGTCCATGCACTGATTCCTAGTGGCAAGTCTCAGTCCCAACTCAAGCTGCAAGGCAGGCCCCATTTCTTAGAGTGGATTCGCTCAGGACTTTGAGCTTGGCTTCTCCCCAGGGCTACGATCAGGGAAACACAGAACCTGCCCCAACCAGGCGGTGAATTCCTCCAGGGGGCTGCTTAGCACTGCCAGCCAACCACCTGTGACCCTAAGGAAGCAAGGGATCCAAAGCGCGCCTCTCCGTTTCTCTCAGAAATGGAGAAACTATTGAGTGCGCTTAGCTTGGCTTCTCCAGGCTGAGCGGAGAGCCAAGCCCGGCAAGCCGGGGAAGCTTCCCTGGGCAGTGCAGTTAGCGTATAGCCCCTTCCACTAACTCCTAGGAGGGAATTGGGAAGCAACACTTATGGGAGGCTGCAATCCTCTCTCTGTGGAGCAGACCTTTCTCCTTGTGAATGCCCACTTCTCCCCCGGAGTTGCTCTCAGTACTGCAGAAAGGGAGTTGCAGACTCTTCCACCAAGCGGGGCTGCACGGAGGATTCGTCGCCCTCAGCCCTTGAACCGCCAAGCCCGAGAAATCGGCCTGTGGACCGGGAATGTCGACAAGCACACACCAGCAACCCATGCCAGGACAACCTTTTGTTAATGCACACTCAGCCTGAGCTGCAATGGGCCCGGGGCAATGCAGCAGTCAGGTGGGAGAACGACATTTATCCGTCCATGCACTGATTCCTAGTGGCAAGTCTCAGGCCCAACTCAAGCTGCAAGGCAGGCCCCATTTCTTAAAGTGGATTCGCTCAGGACTTTGAGCTTGGCTTCTCCCCAGGGCTACAATCAGGGAAACACAGAACCTGCCCCACCCAGGTGGTGAATTCCTCCAGGGGGCTGCTTAGCACTGCCAGCCAACCACCTGTGACCCTAAGGAAGCAAGGGATCCAAAGCGCACCTCTCCGTTTCTCTCAGAAACGGAGAAACTACTGAGTGTGCTTAGCTTGGCTTCTCCGGGCTGAGCGGGGAGCCAAGCCCAGCAAGCCGGGGAAGCTTCCCTGGGCAGTGCGGTTAGCGCATAGCCCCTTCCACTAACTCCTCGGAGGGAATTTTGAAGCAACACTTATGGGAGGCTGCAGGCCTCTCTCTGTGGAGCAGACCTTTCTCCTTGTGAATGCCCACTTCTCCCCCGGAGTTCTTCTCAGTCCTGCAGAAAGGGAGTTGCAGACTCTTCCACCAAGGAGGGCTGCACGGAGGATTCGCCGCCCTCAGCCCTTGAACAGCCAAGCCCGAGAAATCGGCCTGTGGACCGGGAATTTCGACAAGCACACACCAGCAACCCATGCCAGGACAACCTTTTGTTAATGCACTCTCACCCTGAGCTGGAATGGGCTCGGGGCAATGCAGCAGTCAGGTGGGAGAACGACATTTATCCGTCCATGCAATGATTCCTATAGGCAAGTCTCAGGCCCAACTCAAGCTGCAAGGCAGGCCCCATTTCTTAAAGTGGATTCGCTCAGGACGTTGAGCTTGGCTTCTCCCCAGGGCTACGATCAGGGAAACACAGAACCTGCCCCACCCAGTCGGTGAATTCCTCCAGGGGGCTGCTTAGCACTGCCAGCCAACCATCTGTGACCCTAAGGAAGCAAGGGATCCAAAGCAAACCTCTCCGTTTCTCTTAGCAACGGAGAAACTATCGTGTGCGCTTAGCTTGGCTTCTCCGGGCTGAGTGGGGAGCCAAGCCCAGCAAGCCGGGGAAGCTTCCCTGGGCAGTGCGGTTAGCATATAGCCCCTTCCATTCACTCCTATGAGCAAATTGGGAAGCAACACTTATGGGAGGCTGCAGGCCTCTCTCTGTGGAACAGACCTTTCTCCTTGTGAATGCCCACTTCTCCCCCGGAGTTCTTCTCGGTCCTGCACAAAGGGAGTTGCAGACTCTTCCACAAAGCCGGGACTGCATGGAGGATTCATCGCCCTCAGCCCTTGAACCGCCAAGCGCGAGAAATCGGCCTGTGGACCGGGAATGTCGACAAGCACACACCACCAACCCATGCCAGGACAACATTTAGTTAATGCACACTTAGCCTGAGCTGAATGGGCTCGAGCAAATGCTGTAGTCAGGTGCTAGCACGACATTAATCCATCCATGCACTGATTCTTATAGTCAAGTCTCAGGCACAACTCAAGCTGCAATTCAGGGCCCATTTCTTAAGTAGGTTCACTCAGGACTTTGAGATTGGCTTCTCCCCAGGGCTACAAACAGGGAAACACATCGCCTGCCCCACCCAGGCTGTGAATTTCTCCAAGCGATTGCTTAGCACAGCCAGCCAACCAACTATGACCCTAAGGATGCAAGGAATCCAAAGTGCACCTCTCAGATTCTCTTAGAAACGTAGAAAGTGTCCAGTGCGCTTAGCTTTTCATCTCTTAGCTGAGTGGGGAGCAAAGCCCGATAATTTTGGGAAGCTTCCCTGGGCAGTTCAGTTAGCGTATAGCCCCTTCCATTCACTCCTAGGAGGGAATTAGGAAGCAACACTTATGAGAGGCTTCCAGTCTTCCTCTGTGAAGTAGACCTTTCTCCTTGTTAATGCCCACTTCTCCCCTGGAGTTCTTCTCTGTGACGCACAAAGGGCGTTGCAGACTCTTCCACCAAGCCAGGGCTGCACAGGGGATTCGCTACCCTCTGCCCTTGAATTGCAAAGTCGGAGAAATCGGCCTGTGGATCGGGAATGTCGACAAGCACACACCACCATCCCATGTCAACAGAACATTTTGTTAATGCACACTGGAATGTGCCCAAGCTGGAATGGGCTTGGGCAAATGCAGCAGTCAGGTGGGAGAATGACATTTATCCCTCCATGGTCTGATTCCTATACGCAAGTCTCAGGCACAACTCAAGCTGCAATGCAGGCCCCATTTCTTAAGTAGAGGCACTCAGGACATTGAGCTTGGCTTCTCCCCAGAGCTTCGATCCGGGAAACACATAACCTGAACCACCCAGGTGGTGAATTTCTCCAGGGTGTTGCTTAGCACTGCCAACCAACCACCTATAACCCTAAGGAAGCAAGGGATCCAAAGCCCACCGCTCCATTTCTCTCAGAAACGGAGAAACTACCGAGTGCGCTTCGCTTTGCTTTTCTGGGCTCATTGGGGCGCAAAGGCCAATAAGCCAGGGAAGCTTCCCTGGGTAGTGCGGTTAGTGTATAGCCCTTTCCATTCACTCCTATAAGCGAATTTGGAAGCAACACTTATGGGAGGATTCAGGCCTCTCTCTGTGAGCATACCTTTCTCCTTGTGAATGCCCACTTCTCCCCTGGAATTCCTCTCATCCTGCACAAAGGGAGTTGAAAACTCTTACACCAAGCCAGGAGTGCACAGAGGATTCACTCCCCTCTGCCCTTTAACCCCAAAGACCGAGAAATTAGCCTGTTGACTGGAAATGTCGACAAGCACACACCAGCACCTCATGCCAAGACAAATTTTGTTAATGCACACTTAGCCTGAGCAGGAAAGGGCTGGGGCAAATCCAGCAGTTTGCTTGGAGAATGGCATTTATCCATCCATGCACTGATTCCTATAGGCAAGTCTCAGGCACAGCTCAAGCTGCAATGCAGGCCCCATTTCATAAGTAGATTCACTCAGGACATTGAGCTTGGCTTCTCCCCAGGGCTATGATCAGGGAAAGACATTACCTGCCCCACCCAGGCCTTGAATTTCTCTAGGTGGTTGCTTAGCACTGCCAGCCAGTACCTATGACCCTAAGGAAGCGAGAGATCCAAAGCGCGCCACTCCATTTCTCTCAGAAACGGAGAAAGGAACTAATGCACTTAGCTTTGCTTCTCTGGGCTGAGAAGGGAGCAAAGCCCAATAAGCTCGGAAGATGCCCTTGGCAGTGCGGTTAATGTATAGCTCCTTGCATTCACTCCTAGGAGCTAATCGGGAAGCAAGGCTTATGGGAGGCTGCAGGCCTCTCTCTTTGGAGCAGACCTTTCTCCTTGTGAATGCCCACTTCTCCCCTGGAGTTCTTCTCGGTCCTGCACAAAGGGAGTTGCAGACTCTTCCACCAAGCCAGGGCTGTACGGAGGATTCGCCGCCCTCAGCCCTTGAACTGCCAAGACCGAGAAATCGGCCGTTGGACCGGGAATGTCGACAAGCACACACCAGCAACTCATGCCAGGACAACGTTTTCTTAATGCACACTTAGCCTGAACTGGAATGAGCTCGGGCAAATGCTGTAGTCAGCTGGGAGAACGACATTTATCCATCCATGCACTGATTCCTATAGGCAAGTCTCAGGCACAACTCAAGCTGCAATGCAGGCCCCATTTCTTAAGTAGTTTCACTCAGGACATTGAGCTTGGCTTCTCCCCAGGGCTATGCTCAGAGAAACACATAACCTGCCCCACCCAGGCGGTGAATTTCTCTAGGGGATTGATTAGCACTCTTAGCCAACTACCTATGGCCCTAAGGAAGCGAGAGATCCAAAGTGCGCCTCTCTGTTTCTCTCACAACGGGAGAAACTAACGAGTGTGGTTAGCCTTACTTCTCCGGGCTGAGCAGGGAGCAAAGCCCAATAAGCTGGCAAAGCTTCCCTGGGCGGTTCGGTTAGTGTATAGCCCCTTGCGTTCACTCCTAGGAGGGAACTCCGAAGCAACACTCATGGGAGGCTCCAGGCCTCTCTCTGTGGAGCAGACCTTTCTCCTGGTGAATGCACACTTCTCCCCTGGAGTTCTTCTCAGTCCTGCACAAAGGGAGTTGCGGTCTGTTCCAGCCAATCAGGTCTATACCGAGGATTCCCCACAGTCAGCCGTTTAACTGCAAACACCAGGAAATAAGGCCTGTGGATCAGGAACACCGAAAAGCACACACCACCTACTCATTCCAAGAGAACATTTTTGTAATGCATAATTTGGTTGAGCTGAACTTTGTTCAGAGAAATGCAACATTTGGTTGTAGAATGACATTCATTTATTCATCCATTGAGTCCTATAGGGTAGTCTCAGGCACAACTCATGCCGCAATCCAGGCCCCAATTCTTAAGAACATTCACTCAGGACATTGAACTTCGCTTTTCTGCAGTGCAATGACCAGGGAAACGCTTTACCTGCGCCACCCAGGCTGTGAATTTCTCTTGGGGTTGCTTAGCACCATGTCAGCTAACTACCTATCCTTCTAAGCAACTCAGAGGTCTAAAGTGCACCTCTCCGCATGTCTGCGAAGAAACGGAGAAACTAAAGAGTGAGGTTAGGTTTGCTTCTCTGTGCTGAGCAGGGAGCAAAGCCAATAACCTGTGGAAGCTTCCCTGGGCAGGGGTAGCAGCATATAGGCCCTTCCATTCACTCCTAGGCGGGAATAGGGAAGCAACACTTAAGGTTGGCTTCAGTACTCTGTTTGAGGAGCAGACCGTTCTCCTTGTCAATGCACACTTCTCCCCTGGCGTTCTTCTCAGTGCTAGAGAAGGGGAGTTGCAGTCTGTTCCACAAAACTAGGGTTGCACAGAGCATTGTTCACACTCAGCTCTTTAACCGCAAAGACCAAAAAATAAGGCCTGTGGAGCGGTACTGCCAAGAAGCACACACCAGCAACTCATCTCAGCACAACATTTTGTTAATGCACACTTAGTCTGCACTGGATTTTTTGTTTTGGGAAATGCAATAGTGAGGGGACAGAAAGACATTCATCTGTCCATCCATTGAATCCTTTGGGAAAGTCTCAGGCACGAATCTTGTTGCAATCCAGGCCCCAAGTGTTCAGAAGATTCACTCAGGACTTTGAGCTTCACTTCTCCCCAGGGCTATGATCGGGGAAACACACCATCTGCCCCACCCAGGCTGTGAATTACTCTGAATTTGCTGGGCAGTATGCCAGCTAAGTACCTATCATCCTAAGCAACAGAGCCAAAGTGCGCTTCTTCAGTTGTCTCAGAAGAAATGGAGAAACTCCAGAGTGCAGTTAGGTTTCCTTCTCTGTGCTAGGCAGGGAGCAAAGCCAAATAAGCTGGGGAATCTTCCCTGGGCAGTGGTCCTAGCATATATCCCCTTCCATTGACTCCTAGGAGTGAATTTGGAAGCAACGCTTATGGTAGGCTTCAGGCCTCTGTTTCTAGAGCAGACTGTTCTCCTTGTGAATGCACACTTCTCCCCTCGAGTTCTTCTCAGGCCTACACAAAGGGAGCTGCAGTTGCTTCCACCAATTCAGGGCTGCACAGAGGATTTCCCACACTCAGCTTTTTAACCGCAAAGACGGAGAAGAAAGTCCTGTGAACTGGCAATGCAGAGAACACACCACCAACTCATCCCAAGACCACATTTTGTTAATGCACACTTAGCCTCATCTGGACTTGTCTCGGTTAAATGCCACAGTGAGGTGGCAGAACCACATTCATCCATGCATCCATTGATTCCTATAGGCAAGTCTCAGGCACAACTCATGCTGCAATCCAGGTTCCAATTCTTAAGCAGATATATTCAGGACATTGAGCTTTGCTTCTCCCCATGGCTAAGATCAGGGAAACACGTCACCTTTCCCACCCAGGCCGTCAATTTCTCTGCCGGTTGCTTAGCTCCATCCCAGCTAACTACCTATCTCCATAAGCAACCAAGAGATCCAAAGTGCACTTCTCGTTTTCTCTCAGAAGAAACGGAGACACCAAACAGTGCTTTTAGGTTTACTTCTCTGTTCTCAGCTGGGAGCCAAGCCGAATAAGCTGGGGAAGCATCCCTGGGCCGTGGTACTAATGTATAACCCCTTCTATTCACTCCTAGGAGGGAATAGGCAGGCAACACTTATGGCCGGCTTCAGGCTTCTGTTTGCAGAACAGACCTTTCTCCTTGTGAATGCATACTTCTCCCCTGGAGTTCTTCTCAGTCTTAGACAAAGGGAGTTGCAGACTGTTCCACCAAACCAAGGCTGCACAGAGGATTCCCCGCACTCAGCCCTTTATCTGAAAGGACAGAGAAATAAGGCCTGTGGACTGAGAATGCCGAGAAGCACACACCACCAACTCATCCCAAGACCACATTTTGTTAATGCACACTTAGCCTGAGCTGGACTTGGCTCAGAGAAATGCAACAGTGAGGTGGCAGAACGACATTCATCCATCCATCCATTGACTCCTTCAGGCAAGTCTCAGGCACAACTCATGCAGCAATCCAGGCCCCAGTTCTTAAGCTGCTTCACTCAGGAGATTGAGTTTTGCTTCTCCCCTGGTTTATGATCAGGGAAAGAAATCACCTGCACTCCCAGCTATGAATTTCTCTGGGGGTTGCTTAGCACCATGCTAGCAAACTACCTATCACCCTCAGCAACTGAGAGATCCAAAGTGCACCTCTCCATTTCTCTCAGAAGAAACTGAGAGGCAGGATACAGAGGTAGTCAGCCCTGCACAGCCAAGGACCCTGGAGCTGCACATTAGGGACTGACCAGCATGGCTGCAGTGCCTTGGAGAGCTTGGGCCCCCCACCAAAGTGCAGAGCGTGTGTGAGCTGCCTACTTCAGTGGAACAATCTGTGTGGCATCCTAGAGGTCATGGACCCACCCAGCAAGAAACAAGGCCCTGGGACTCACCTAGGCTTGCCTGTTACAGCAGAACCCCTGAACTCCTTGCAGCCAGACTTAGGGTCAGGGTGGCACCACACTCTGGGTTACACTCTGCCTAGCTCCTTGGGACCAGGAGGCCTTGGCCCCCACTCAGAAAGACAGAGTCCCGATACACATCCTGGTAGGGCGCCCTGACTTGCTGTGCACAAGATCCATCTCTATTGGGTCACCAGAAGAACACCCAGCCAGCCTTGCAGGACACAGAGGTACTCAGCCCAGTCCAGTCCAGGACCCCAGAGCTGTGCATCAAGGAGTGACCAGCATAGCTGCAGGGCCTTGGAGAGCTTGGGCTCCCCCCACTAGAGCACAGAGCATGCACAAGCTCCATACTTCAGTGGAGCAACCTGCGCACTGCATCCTAGAGCTTGTGACCCCTGCCCAGCCAGAAGCAAGGCCCCAGCACTGTATGACTGGGACTCGCCCAGGCTTGCCTTTTACAGTGGAACCCCTGAACTCCTTGCAGCCAGACTTAGGATCAAGGTGGTGCCACACTCTGGGGTATACTCTGCCTAGCTCCCTGGGACCAGGAGGCCTTGGCCTCACTGGTAAGGTGGAGGTTCCACCTACAGGCCCCACTAGGCCACCCTCACTTGCTGCGCACAAGATCCAGCTCTACTGGGTCCCACAGCTCAGCATGACCCACCAGGGGAATGCCCGGTCAGCCTCTCAGGACACAGAGCCACATTCGTTCTAGAAGAAAATGACAAAATGAAAGACCAATAGGCAGTCGCAGTCCCACAGCACACTGAGAACAAACCCAAGAGACACTGAAATGGAAAACAGTGGGAGTCACACAACTGAACTTTCTGAAATGACAGAAAATGCAGTAAAGAAACAGCTTGATGAAGCTATAGAGAAATTCAAATCAGAAATATTCTCTCAGCTAAAATATGAAATAAGAATCATTATTAAACAAATGTGTGTATCTAAAGAAGAGCAATATAAAAAATAGAAGAACTTAAGAAAATGATCGAAACTTTGAATGAACAATATAAGACACAAACAGAATGCATGAAACAGATGCAAAGGGAAATGAAGGAAACGAAAAACTCCATGAAAAGTTTGAAAAACCACTTGAATGAAGCTGAAGATAGAATCTTAGATCTTGAAGACAGCATGGGAAATCATGGCCACAAAAGAAGAGATCTAAAAATAGTAAGGAACCAAGAAACAACAATTCAACAGCTGCAAGATGAAGCCAAGAGAAATAACATAAGATTAATAGGCATAAATGAAAAAGCAGGGATCAATACTAATGACCTACGAAGACTATTCACAGAAATAATAGCAGAAAACTTTGCAAACATGGGAAGAGAATCTGAAATACAGGTAAATGAGGCATACAGAACCCCAATTAACCATAATCAAAATAATTCTTCAGCCAGACATATAATAATAAGGGTATCAGAAATAAAGCACAAGAATAAAATACTAAAAGCTGTCAGAGAAAAGAAACAGATCACCTGTGAAGGAAAGCCTATCAGAATCACGGCAGACTTCTCAACACAAAACTTTAAGTTAAGAAGAGAACATTTACAATTAGTTAAGAAGAGACCATTTACAATCAATGTAAATGGTCGCAACTCAGCAATAAAAAGAAACAGACTAGCAGAGTGGGTTAAGAAACAAAACCCAACAATATGTTGTGTACAAGAAACACATTTCACTCAAAAGGAAATTCACAGACTAAAAATCAAAGGCTGGAAAACAATCCTCCATGCAACAGGAACCCAGAAAAAAGCAGGGGGAGCTATTATGTTTGCAGACAATGCAAACTTCAAACCGAGAATGATCAAAAGAGATAAAGAAGGTCACTACACACTTGTTAGGGGAAAACTTCAAGAAGAGATTACAATCATAAATATATATGCACCAGATATGGGAGCACCCAACTATGTAAGACAATTTTCAGTAGATATGATAAACCAAATAAACAACAATACAGTTATAATAGGGGACCTTAACACCCCATTGTCACAGAGAGACAGATCAACCAAACAAAAAATCAGCAAAGAAATAGCAGAACTGAATCAAACTTGTGAACAAATGGACCTAGTAGATGTGTACCGAGTACCCCACCCATCAACATCAGAATACACATTCTTCTCAGCTGGACATAGGTCACTCTCTAAAATAGACCATATACTGGTCCACAAAACATGCTTAAATAAATGCAAAGGAACTGAAATAATTCCATGCATATTATCTGACCATAGCACAGTAAAATTGGAAATGAATGACAAAAAACCCCACAATAACCACATAAACACATGGAAATTAAATAATGCTCTCCTAAATAACCAATGGGTCACAGAAGAAGTTAAAGAAGAAAGTAAGCAATATCTAAAATTGAATGAAAATGCAAATACAAATTACGGGAACCTGTGGGATACAATGAAAGCAGTCCTCAGAGGGAAATTTATAGCACTAAACTCCCACATCAGAAAAACGGAAAGAACACACATAAACAACATAATGCTGCACCTCAAACTTCTAGAAACCAAAAGAACAAGTTAAGTCCAAAACCCAAAGAAGGGAGGAAATTATTAAGGTTAGAGCAGAAATTAATGCAATTGAAACTAAAAAAACAATACAAAGAATTAATGAATCAAAGGGTTGGTTCTTTGAAAGAGTAAATAAAATTGATAAGCCCCTAGCCAACCTTATCAAGAAGAGGAAAGAAAAAACTCAGATCCATGCAATAAGGAATGAAAAGGGTGAAATCACTACAGACCCGGTGGAAATACAGAAGATCAACACCTACTTCGAAAACCTTTAGTCACATAGATTCGATAATGCAGAAGAAATGGACAGATTCCTAGAAACCTATGAATTACCAAAGCTGAGTCAAGAAGATGTAAAGCTGCCAAATAACCCAATTTCAGCTAATGAAATTGAAAATGTAATTAGGACCCTACCAACAAAGAAAAGCCCAGGCCCTGATGGATTCACTGCTGAATTCTATAAGAAATTTAGGGAAGACTTAATGCCAACACTCTGCAAGCTCTTCAATGAAATCGAAATGGAAGCATGTCTCCCTAACTCATTCCTGGAACAAGTATTACCCTAATACCAAAACCAGAGAAAGACCCAACCAAAAGAGAAAATTACAGGTGAATCTCCCTAATGAACATAGATGCAAAAATACTCAATAACATACTGGCAAATAGAATACAGCAAGTTATCAGAAAGATTATACACCATGATCAAGTGGGATTCATCCCAGGAATGCAGGGATGTTTCAACATATGGAAATCAATACATGTAATACACCATATCAACAGGGCCAAGGACAAGAACCACATGATCATCTCAATAGATGCAGAAAAAGCTTTCGACAAAATCCAACACCCATTCATGATAAAAACGCTACAGAAAATCGGAATAGATGGTCTCTACCTCAACCGGATAAAAGCCATATACCATAAACCAACAGCCAACATCTTACTAAATGGACAAAAACTGAAAACTTTCAACCTAAAATCAGGAACAAGACAAGGATGTCCATTATCACCACTCCTATTCAATATAGTTCTGGAAATACCAGCCAGAGCAATTAGACAAGAGAAAGAAAGAAAGGGAATAAGGATAGGAAAGGAAGAAGTGAAATAATCATTATTTGCAGATGATATGATACTCTACATAGAAGAACCCCAAAAATCCATTAGAAGACTTCTAGAAGTAATAACCAAATTCAGTAATGTAGCTGGATACAAGGTGAACACTCAAAAATCAATAGCATTCCTGTACACAAACAACAAAGTCACTGAGAGAGAAATAAGGGAAACCACACCCTTCACTATAACATCCAAAAAAATGAAATACTTAGGAATCAATCTAACAAAGGAAG
>RJWM01015571.1:0-35082 GCA_004363535.1 Dasyprocta punctata | reverse complement strand
GCTAAAGAAGTGAAATCGAAGAGGATCTCAGAAAATTGAAAGATATTCCCTGTTCATGGATAGGAAAAGCAAACATCATGATAATGGCCATTCTCTCAAAATTATTATACAGATTTAATGCAATCCCTATTAAAATACCACTTGCCTCCCTCACAGAGCTAGAGAAAGCATTCCTGAAATTCATCTGGAACTAGAAAAGACCTAGAATAGCAAAGGCAATTCTGGGCAACAAAAGGAAGGCAGGAGGCATCACATTCCCTGACTTGAAATTATACTACAAAGCTACTGTGATAAAATCAGCATGGTACTGGAATCAAAACAGACTGGAAGATCAATGGAATAGATTAGAAGATACAGCCACAACTACAAATATACTTAGCCACCTCATCTTTGACAAAGGGGCCAAACATGTACATTGGAAGAAAGATAGCCTCTTTAACAAATGGTGCTGGCAAAACTGGCTTTCTATATGTCATAAACTAAAACTAGATCCATGCCTATCACCACGCACTAAAATAAAGTCAAAATGGATCAAATATCTGAATATAAAAACAGAGACACTAAACTTACTACAAGACAGAGTAGGTAAAAAACTCGATGATATAGGAGTTGGTAGAGAGTTCATGAGTAAAAATCAAATTGCATGGGAAACACTTCCCAGAATCAACAACTGGGTTCTCAGCTTGCTTAAAAGTTTTTGCATGACAAAGGAAATCTCCGACAGAGTGAAAAGAAGACCCACGGATTGGGAAAATATCTTAGCCAATTGTCCATCAGACAAAGGACTTCTATCTAAAACATATAAAGAATTAAAAGAAATCAGGCCCCTAAAATTCAAGGACCCAATCCAAAAATGGGCATCTGAGATGAATACACATTTCTCAGAGAAAGAAATACAAATGGCAAAGAAATATATGAAAAAATATTCAACATCAATGGTCATTTGGAAAATGCAAATTTAAAACAACACTGAGTTTCCATCTCACTCCAGAAAGAATGGCCAAGTTTAAAAAATCGAACAACAACAAATACTGGAGGGGTTGTGGGGAAAAAGGAACTCTTCTCCACTGTTGGTGGGAGTTTAGACTGGTGCAACCACTGTGGAAATCAGTGTGGAGATTCTTCAAGAAGCTAGGATTAGAGATCACATTCAACCCAGCTATCTGACTTCTGTGCATTTTCCCAGAAGAATTGAAAACATCATACCACAGTGATATCTGTGCACCCATGTTTATAGCAACAAAATTTGTAATAGCCAGATCTTTGAAACAACCCAAGAGCCCATGAATCAAAGACTGGATCAAAAAGATGTGGTATTTTTATACAATGGATTACTACTCAGCTATTAAGAAAGATTGCATTGAGATTTTTATAAGTAAATGGTCACGACTTGAGATCATATTCATAAGTGAAATAAATCAAACCCACATGTGTAAATACCTTATTGTCTCCCTAGTGTAAGAAACTGAAAAATTATATGATCCAAAATCTATAATAAGTGCTATGCAAGGATAAAAAACAGCTCGAAGAACAAAAGTAACTGAGAAGGGAAAAGGGGGAAAGAGGGAAGGGAAAAGGAAAAGATATAAATCTGTACATATGTATATGTATGATAACTAAAACGAACATACTGCTCAATGTATTCATTGTAGAGAAATAACAATATTGATATGATTAGATCAATTTTACATGTGTATAACTGTTAATGTAAACAACCATTTTAAAGATAATGATACTCAATATTGCAACCATTGTCAAGTTTGCATCGTCCTGTTTTGTAAACCTGTAATGTTACTGTTGTGCCTTTAATCTAGTCATTTGTTTGTCTGTTTTGTTTTTTGTATTTGTTATATAGGCCTTTTTTTCTGCTTACATAAAAAAGAAAACAACAAAAAGAAGAAGAAATGGAGAGAGTAGAGTTCGGTTAGGTTTTCTTCTCCATGCTGAGCAGGGAGCAAAGCCAAATAAGCTAGGGAGCTTCCCTGGGCAGTGGTGCCAGTGTGTAGCCCCTTCCATTCACTCCTAGGAGGGAATTGGGAAGCAACACTTATGGTTAGCTTCAGCCTCTTTTTGTGGAGCAGACCAGTCTTCCTGTGAATGCACACTTCTCCCCCGGCCTTCTTCTCAATCCTAGACAGAGGGCGTTGCATGCCATTTCACCAAAGCAGGGCTGCATAGAGGATTCCCCACACTCACCCTTTAACCACAAAGACTGAGAAATAAGGCCTGTGGACCGGGACTGCCAAGAAGCGCACATCACCAACTCATGCCAAGACAACATTTTGTTAATGCACACTTACCCTGAGCTGGACTTGGCTCGGAAAAATGCAAAAGTGAAGTGACAGAACGACATTCATCCATGCATCCATTGATTCCTATAGGCAAGCCTCATGCACAACTCATGCTGCAATCCAGGCCCCAATTCTTAAGCAGATTCACTCGGGACATTGAGCTTCGCTTCTCCCAGGGGCTACGATAAGGGAAACACATCATGTGTGAATTTCTCTGGGGATTAATTAGCACCATGTCCACTAAATAACTATCACCCTAAGCAACCTAGAGACCCAAAGTGGCCTCTCCGTTTCTCTCAGAAGAAACCGAGAAACTAAAGAGTACAGTTAGGTTTGTTTCTCCATGCTGAGCAGGTAGCAAAGCAGAATAAGCAGGGGAAGCATCCATGGGCAGTGGTACTAGCATATAGCCCCTTCCATTCACTCCTAGAAGGGAATAGAGAAACAACACTTATGGTAGGTTTCAGGCCTCTGTTTGTGGAGCGGACCACTCTCTTTGTGAATGCGCACTTCTCCCCTGGAGTTCTTCTCAGTACTAGACAAAGGGAGTTGATCGGTGTTCCACCAAACCAGAACTGCACAGAGGATTCCCCACACTCTGCCCTTTAACCACAAAGACTGAGAAATAAGGCCTGTCCACCGGGAATGCTGAGAAGCACACACCACCAACTTATCCCAAGACAACATTTGGTTAATGCACACTTAGAGTGATCTGGACTTGGCTCGGGCTAATGCAACAGTGAGTTGGCAAAACAACATTCATCCATCCATCCATTGATTCCTAAAGGCAAATCTCAGTCACAACACATACTGCAATGCAGAACCCAATTCTTAAGCAGACTCACTCAGGACATTGAGCTTCGCTTCTCCCTGGGGTTATGATCAGGGAAACACATCACCTGCCCCACTCAAGCTGTGAATTTCTCTGGGGGTTGCTTAGCACCATAACAACTTACTACCTATAACCATGAGCAAACGAGACATCCAAAGTGCACCTTTCAGTTCACTCAGAAGAAAGGGAGAAACCAAAGAGTGCGGTTAGGTTTGTTTCTCCATGCTGAGCTGGGAGACATGCCAAATAGGCTTTTGGAAGCGTCCCTGTGCAGTGGTACTAGCTTATAGCCCTTCCATTCTGTCCTAGGAGGGAATTGAGAGGGAACACTTATGGTAGGCTTCATGCTTCTGTTTGTGGAGCAAACCATTCTCCTTATGAATGCACACTTCCACCCTGGAGTTCTTCTCTGTCCTAGAGTAAGGGAGTTGCAGTCTCTTCCACCAAACCAGGGCTGCACTGAGGATTACAGGAGCTCAGTCCTTTAACTGCAAAGACTGAGAAATAAGATCTGTGGACCCAGAATGCGGAGAAGCACACACCACCAACTCATCCCAAGACAACATTTTGTTAATGCACATTTAGCCTGAGCTGGACTTGGCTCGGACAAATGCAGCACTGGAGTGGTAGACCGACATTCATTAATCCATCCATTGATTCCTATAGGCAAGTCTCAGGAACAACTCATGCTGCAATTCAGGTCCCAATTCTTAAGCAGACTCACTCAGGACATTGAGTTTCGCTTCTGCACAGGGCAATGATCATGGAAACACATCACCTGCCCCACTCAGGCTGTGAATTTTCTGGGGGTTATTTAGAACCATGCCAGCTAACTACCTATCACCCTAAGGAACTGAGAGATCCAAAGTCGGCCTCTCCATTTCTCTCAGAAGAAACGGAGAAACTGAATAGTGCTGTTAGGTTTGCTTCTCCGTGCTGAGCAGGGAGCAAAGTTTAATAAGCAGGGTTTCCTTCCCTGGGCAGTGGTACTAGCATATATCCCCCTCCATTCCCTGCTAGAACGGAATTGGGAAGTATCACTTATGGTAGGCTTCAGGACAGTGTTTGTGGATCAAGCCATTCTCCTTGGGAATGCACACTTCTCCCCTGGAGTTCTTCTCAGGCCTACACAAAGTGAGTTGCAGTGTCTTCCACCAAACCATGGCTGCACAGAGGATTTCATGCACTCAGCTCTTTAATCGCAAATACCTAGAAATAAGGCCTGTGGACCGGGAATGCGGAGAAGCACGCACCACCAACTCAACCCAAGACAACATTTTGTTAATGCAGATTTAGCTTGAGCTGAACTTGGCTCAGCGAAATACAGCAATGAGTTGGCAGAACATTAATCCATTCATCCATTGATTCCAATTGGCAAGTCTCATGCACAATTCATGCTCCAATCCAGACACTAATTCTTAAGCAGATTCACTCAGGACATTGAACTTCGCTTCTGCCCGGGGCCAAGATCAGGGAACCACATCACCTTCCCCACCCAGGCTGTGAAATTCTCTGGGAGTTGCTTTGTACCATGCCAGTTAATTACCTATCACCCTGAGGAACCGAGAACTCGAAAGTGCGCCTCTCCATTTGTCTCAGAAGAAATGGAGAAACTAATGAGTGTGGTTAGGTTTGCTTCGCTGTGCTGAGCAGGAGGCAAAGCCAAATATGCTGATGAAGGTTCCCTGGGCAGTGTTACTAGTGTATATAAACTTCCTTTCACTCCTAGGAGGAGATTTGGAAGCAACACTTATGGTTGGCTTCAGGCCTCTGTTTTTGGAACTGACCATTCTCCTTGTGAATGCACATTTCTCACCTGGAGTTCTTCTCAGAGCTAGACAAAGGGAGTTGCAGGCTGTTCCACCAAACCATGGCTGCATGGTGGATTTCCTGCACTCAGTCCTTTAACTGCAAAGATGGAGAAATAAGTCCTGTGGGCCGGAAATGCGGAGAAGCACACAGCACCAACATATCCCAAGACAACATTTTGTCAATGTACACTTAGCCTGTGCTGTACCTGGCTCGGGCAAATACAACAGTGTGGTGGCAGAATGACATTCATCCATCCAACCATTGATTCCTATAGGCAAGTCTCAGGCACAACTCATGCTGCAATCCAGTCCCCAATTCTTAAGCAGGTTCACTCAGTACATTGAGCTTCATTTCTGCCTGGGGCTATGATCAGGGAAACATATCACCCACCCTTTCCAGGCTGTGAATGTCTCCTGCGGTTGCTTAACAGTATGCCAGCTATGTATTACCCTAAGCAACCGAGAGATCCAAAGTGTGCCAGAGAAACAGAGAAACTAAAGAGTGTGGTTAGTTTTACTTCTCTGTGCTGAGCTGGGAGGAAAGCCTAATAAGCTTGGGAAGCTTCCCTGCACAATGGTAGGAGCATATATCTCCTTCCATTCACTTTTAGGCGGGAATTGGGAATCAACACTTATGGTAGGCTTCAGGTCTCTCTTTTTGGAGACCATTATCCTTGTGAATGCACTCTCCTTCCCTGGACTTCTCAGTCCTAGACAAAAGGAGTTATAGGCTGTCCCACTGAACCAGAGCTGCAGAGAGGTTTCCTCACACTCAGCCCTTTAACAGCCAAGACCGAGAAATAAGTTCTGTCCCCTGAGAATCACACACCACCAACTCATCCCCCAACAACATTTTCTTAATGCACATGTAGCCTGAGCTGGACTTCTCTCTGGCAAATGCCACACACAGTGAGGTGGCAGAGTGCCATTCATCCCTCCATCCATTGATTCCTATGGGCAAGTCTTGGGCAAAACTAATGCTACAATCCAGGCTCAATTCTTAATCAGACTCACTCAGGACATTGAACTTCTTCTCTCCTTGTGGCTATGATAAGGGAAACACATAATCTGTCCTCCCAGGCTGTGAGTTTCTGTGCAGTTTGCTGAGCATTATGGCCACTAACTACCTATCACCCTAAGCAGCCCAGAGATCAAACGTGCACCTCTCCATTTCTCTCAGAAAAGGAGAAACTGAAGAGTGCAATTACATTTCCTGCTCTGTGCTTTGCAGGGAGCAATGCCAAATAAGCAGGGGAAGTTTCCCTGTGCTGTGCTACTAGCATATAGGCCTTTCCATTCACTCCTAGGAGGAAATTGGGAAGCAACACTTATGGTAGGCTTCAGGCCTCTATTTGTGGAGCAGATCATTCTCCTTGTGAATGCACCCTTCTTCCGTGGAATTCATCTCAGTCCTAGATAAAGGGTGTTGCAGGGTGTTCCACCTCTCTAGGTCTGTTTAGAGATTTGATAGCACTCAGCCCTTTAACCACAAAGACCAAGAAATGAGGCCTGTGCCCTGGGATTGACCAGAAGCACACACTACCAAGTCATTCCAAGAAAACATTTTGTTAATGCACACTTAGCCTGAGCTGCACTAGGCTCGGGCAAATGCCACACACAGTGAATTTGCACAATGCCATTCATCCATCCTTCCCTTGATTCATATAGGCAAGTCCAGGAACAACTCATGTGCAGCCCAGGACTCAATTCTTAAGCAAATTCCCTTAGAACATTGAGCTTCTCTTCTCCCCTGTGCTATGATCAGGGAAACACATCACCTGCACCACCCAGGCTGTGAGTTTCTGTGGGTGTTGCTTAGCACTATATCAGCTAGCTACCTATCACACTAAGCAACTGAGAGATCCTAAGTGCACCTCTCCATTTCTCTCATAAATGGAGAAACTAAAGAGTGCAGTTAGGTTTGCTTCTCCGTGCTGAGCAGGAAGGAAAGCCAAATAAGCTGGGGAAGCTTCCCTGGGCAGTGGTACTAGTGTATAGCCCCTTCTATTCACTGCTAAGAGGGAATTGGGAAGCAACACTTATGGTATGCTCAGGCCTCTGTTTGTGGAGTTGGTCATTCTCCTTGTGAATGCACACTTCATCATTTGATTTCTTCTCAGTCCTAGACAAAGGGAGTTGTAGTGTGTTTCACCGCACCAAGGTTACAGAGAGGTTTCCACGCACTCATCCCTTTAACCGAAAAAACTGAGAAATAAGGCATGTGGACCAGGAATGCCGAGAAGACAACATTTTGTTAATGCACACTTAGGCTGAGTTGGACTTTCCTCTGTCCAGTGCCACACACTGTGAGGTGGCACATGCCCTTTCCTCCATCCATCCATTGGGTAATACAAGCAAGTTTCAGGCACAACTCATATTGCGATCCAAGCCTCAATTCTTAAGCAGATTCACTCAGGACATTGAGCTTTTCTTTTCTCCGGTGCTATGATCAGGGAAACATATCACCTGCCTAAATCATGCTGTGAGTTTCTGTGCAGGTTTCTGTGCACTATGCCTGCTAACTACCTATCACCCTAAGCAACTGAGATATCCAAAGTGTGCCTCTCTGTTTCTCTCAGAAATGGAGAAACTAAAGAGTGTGGTTAGGTTTTCTTCTCTGTGCTCAGCAGGGAGCAAAGCTGAATATGCTGTATAAGCTTCCTTGGGCAGTGCTACTAGTGTATTGCCCCTTCCATTCACTTGTAGGAAGGAATTGGGAAGCAATACTTATTGCAGGCTTGAGGCCTCTGTTTGTGGAGCAGACCATTCTCCTTGTGAATGCACACTTCTCTCCTGGATTTCTTCTGAGTCCTAGACAAAGGGAGTTGCAGGCTGTTCAACCACACCAGGGCTGCAGAGAGTTTTCCTCACACTCAGCCCTTTAACTGCAAAGACAGAGAAATAAGACCTGTGCACTTGGAATATAGAGAAGCACACACCATGAACACATCCCAAGACATGATTTCATTACTGCACACTTAGCCTGAGCTGGACTTGGCTTGGCCAAATGCCACACACAGTGAAATGGCACACCATTCATCCATCTATCCATTGATTCCTATAGGGAAGTCTCAAGAACAACTCATGCTGCAATCCATGCCTTAATTCTTAAGCAGATTCATTCAGGACATTGAGCTTCTCGTCTTCCCCGGGGCTATGATCAGGGAAATACATCACCTTCCCCTCCCAGGCTGTGAGTTTCTGTGGGGTTTGCTTCATCCTATGCCAGCTACATACCTATATAAGCATTCAACAAACTAGGGTTATGGAAATTCTAAAACTGGTTAAGGAAAATTTTGAAAAACTAATAACTAATGTTATTTTAATGGTGAAAAACTGAATGCTTTATCCTAAGAGTGGAAAAAAGCAAGAATTCGTGCTTTCATAATTTTTACTCAGTATTGTCTGAAAGGACCTGGTGTATAAAAACAAAGTAAAAAGTTATGGAAGGTATGAAACTTACAAAGGCACAAACAAATTATCATCATTGACAGGCAGTATGACATTTTGCATAGGAAACTCCAAGAAATCTCCAAAAGGTATTTTTAGATTTAAGAAGACAATTTCACAAGTTCATAATACATGAACAATGCTACACAAAGGTAAATTGTAATTCTGTATGCTATAAACAAACAATTAGAAATTAAGACATAGAAAATAACACAAATTATGATAGCTACAGAAACACAAAAATTTAACAATATGGCTAAAGTCTGCACATTGAAAACTACAACAAACCTTAATAAATGAAAAGTTATATCATAATCATATAGTGGGAGATTATAATGTCAAAGGGTCAGATACTCCAAATACATAACTATGCATTCCATACAATGTCAATCAATATTCCAGAAAGCTTTATTGAGAAAGCTGTTTAGTTAAATCTAAAATGTGTATGTAAGACTCAGTGAACCAAAAAAACTGAAACATCTAAAACAAAAGAATGAATTCAGAGGGCTTACTATTATGTTTCAAGATACAGTATTAAACTGCAGTAGTCAAGAGACTATATTATTTACATAAAGAGATGCATATCAAATGAACAGAATACATATTCTGAAAATAGGCCACAACCATATGATCAGTTGGTTCACAACAAAGTCCCAAGTTCAAACAATAAACAAAGATAATCTGTTTAAGAAATGATGCTGGAAAATAAATGAATATTTGAATTTTAAAGCTGAACCTCAGTACTAACCTTATATTGCAGATAGAACTTTTTTGAATTGGGTCTTACTCTTAAACATAGTATCTGCAATTTATTATAATACTTATAAAATAAATGACAAAAGATTATCTGTCTTTGAAAGACACTGCAGAAAATGATGTGTCAATCCTCTGGCCCTTTATAAAACACATGTCTGATAAAAGACAAATATCTACACTATATACAGAATAATAAGTGCTCAAAAATGAAAATACAGTGAACCAAAGTAAGTAATAGAAACATTCATAAAAACTGTATGAAAGCCAAAGCACATGAAAAATGGTTAACATCATTGGTTGACAGAAAAATATGAATTAAAACCACAAGGAGATACCATGGCCCACTGACAACAATGGCCCAAAAAATAAAACAATGGAAATACCAACAGTTGAACAAGATATGGAGCATCTAAAACTCTCATATATTGCTGATTGGAATACAAAATGATGCAACCACTTTGGGGAATCCTTTGGTAATTTTTAATGAAGTTAGGCATCTACTTGCCATACTACTTGACATTTTATTTAATTTATAATAATAAAGTCATGTAATCAGTAAAAGACACACATATGAATATTGATATCAGTTTTATTCATAATAGCCTATTATTTGGATCCACTTAAATGTTCATAAATAGTTAAAAGAATTTTTAAAATGCTGTATATCCAATAGTATTCAGGAATAGTAATAAAGAATGCCATTCAGGAAGAAATTAATATTCTAAACAACAAAATAAATAAAACTCAAAAAATATAATGCTGAGATGAAGAAACCTTACATCTAACAGTACCCAATATATGCCTATATATTCATATATATCATACTATTATGAATATTTAATATACATATAAAATACTGGAAATCAAAAAATTCTTGGTTAACAAACATAGGTAAGTAGTTGCATGTGTGCAAGGGATGGTGAAGGGATGAATGAACTCAAAAAGTGTAGATTTTGTGGTCACATAATTATGCACATCATCAAAACTCTATAGAGAAGCTGCATTTTATTATGTGTACTTGTAATTATACCTCAATATTATTTCTTTCTTTATTTTAATGTAGTTTTATTTGATGCTAAAATATTTCACAAGAATTAAAATGGTAAACAAATTGTGCATCATTGTCTTTTCTAAATTATCTATTTTGTTTCAAACCTATTTTAATATATATGCCAACTCATTTAATTTATTTTGCTAGTTTACTCATTAAAAACTAGTAAGTTTGAAATTGCCAGTAACATAGAAACGGAATTAATAAAAATGTGATGTTCTTCATTAAAACATTACTATAGCTGTTCAACTGAAAAATTTGCAATGACTTTTACAATGCAATAAACAAAGGGAAAGAATGAAATATGTTTGAATCGGGTACCTTCTGTTTTGTCCAGAACATCAAATAGTTATGGTTTGGATGGCTTATGCAGTTGAGAGCTTCTCATCCTTAGTCCCACACTTTAGCTTCCTCAGCACAAAAAGAGAGGCCTGCCTTAACTTGAAGTTTCTCAGAATCAGGATGAGTGAATGGGTTGAAGGAGAGATGAGTCCAATATTCATAGAAAGTATGTGGACCAGTTTAATCTCATGTATGTGAGAAATCCATGACATGAGAAGGGACAGAAAGTAACTGGTGTAGAGCAGCAGGAAAGAAATCATAATTTTTATTTTATTTATGTGGGCCTTGGTCCTGGGATCTCTGTATCCTTTGGAATTGAGTTGCATCTTCTGGAGATGTTTCCATAATGAGATGATAAGCAGGAAAAAAAAATCAAAGCCAAAATAAAAGATGTGAGGGAGAACATGGTCATGTTGAATATGATGAGCATTGATAATGTTGCAGAGTCACTCCCTGTATAATTCTCAGTTGTGTTTCTTTCATGTCCATGCTTCCAGTCTTCTATGTGTGTGTTTATTTGTATCATATTTAAAAACAAGAAAACCGAGGTTCCTAGCTGTATGGTCAGAATCACTATGTTTACTCTACACTTCAGATAGAGAAAAATAGGCCTGGAGAAACTGGCTATTTTGAGCAAATAAAAGATGCTGAGGATTGTAGCTAACCAGAAACTGAAATGATTGGACAATATCCAGATATAAACAGTAATTAATAACTGTTGTTTCTGCTTTGGAAATGAATCTATAAATAGAAACCAATTTAATAATGTTTCTCAAATGAGGCCAATTATGGAACTTGCCAAGATAATGAGGATTTGATCCACTGAGGAGCACTTTCTTTTATTGGCCCAGTCAATCAAATTTGTCAGTACTATTAGACCATTGCTCAAATTTCCAATTATGAACTGCACAAATGCTATGAGGGTGATGAAATTTTGCAGGCCACTTTCCATGTCCAAACAGAAAATTCAAAGTCAAGATCACTGTTGATTACCTGCTGATCTAAAATGTCACGAGCATCTTTATACATACAATCAAGTCCTTCCTCCTCCTATGTCTCCCGGGCCTTAACTGTTGGCCTAGTGTCAGGTCAAAAATTTCCAAGGTTTGCTAATTAATATGAAGGCAGCTGTTTTGGAGGAATCTTTGTTTTCCTACATTTATGTCAAAACCTACCTAAGTGATTATAATCGCTCCACCAGTTTGAACTAATGTTGAAAATGAAGCTTAACAAAACTCACATTTGGTAAAACGTAAATAAAGATAGATTACTTTTCACTGTTTTGTACTTTCACATTGTCTCAGCTGTAGAAATTTTGTTTCTGTCAGCTTGAGTTTTGAGACACAATGATTTTAAAATAGGATTCATGAAATACTTGGCTAAATGAAACTTTTGTGTCTAACAGCACCTTTCCCAGAATTTATAAACACACAAAGACAGCACTAACATCTCAAATAAGCCCTCATTTTCCTGGGGACTGAGGCTCCATTCGGCCAACAATGGGAATGAAGAGAAACTCATTCACACAGCACCAGTGTTCCACACCCCTGCTTCTTCACCACTATGCCAAGCTCCCCACCCTGTCCTGGGCATCAAATGTCTTCAGATCTCATCCAGCTTACCCTCATATTTCTTTTCTGAGCATAAATGGGAACATAAAAAATTTTAAAAATCAGCAAAGGCTACCAAACTTACAAGAGTCACATCATTCCACAAGTTTCAAAACCAACAGCTAAGAAAAGAAGGTAGTATTCACTGTGAAGAGTCAAGTTTCTACACTCTGCTTCACTCCCTCAAGTGCTCCTATTTTAAGAAAGTGAATCAGGAAAATTCTGAAAATGTGAAGACTCAAAAAGTGATCTAAGTCAACATTTAAAGCAATGAAAGGGAGCCAGGCATGGTGGCGCATGCCTTTAATCCCAGCACTTGGGAGGCTGAGGTAGGAGGAGCGTTGTGAGTTTGAGGCTGGCTTGGGCTACAACGTGAGTGCAAGGCCAGCCTGAGCTACGTAGTGCGAGCCTGCCTCAATAAAGCAGGGCTGGGATTTTGGCTCAATGGCTTAAGTGACTGGCAGGTGCAAAGTTGTGAGTTCAATCCCTGGTGCCACACAAAAAAAAAGCAATAAAAGTCTCTTTCTAGTTGAGAATAGTATCATAAATTGTTATTTTACTGGATAAAGAGGTAAGCAATTTTTATTTCATAAATATATGGTTTATGAATTATAAATCCCAAGTTTTATTATTCATACAAACTTTGCTAGATTATCTACATAACACTTGGATTCACAAAGCAATTCAATTCTTTTGTATTTGGTGGTTTACAAACATCAGTTATAATTTAGTTATACAGATGTCCTTTATTGCATTATTATATTGTTGTATTAGTGAAGGTAGAATAGGTTTCCTATAAACTGTTTCTTAGTTTTAAATAAGTACGACTTCTAAATTGTCAAATAGGTGATATATGGATTTCCATTTGCACTCTTCATACACACTTGAAAAAATGTATACCATCTCATCTTCAGAAGAAATGAGATAGTCTTCCTCTCTACCTACTCACATATGGCAAAAAGCTGAGGATATTTCCACAGCTTGCAAACACCTAGGATATATACGAAGAAGTCAACTGAGAGGTTAGTTTTGGCCTAATATTTGCAAACCAATAAATGATAAAAATTTATACAGGGGATAGCACAGTTACAATTTTGGGTTGCATATTCCTATTGCATTTTCATTAAAAAAATTAAAGAGACAGGCTAAAGAGAAGTGCAATCCTACTTTCATGATTAAAAGAGAATAGAAGGGCCAGAGATACAGATCAGCAATGTAGCACTCTCCTGTGAAGCTCAAGGTACTGAATTTGATTCCCCCCAAATAAATAACTAAATAAATATAAGAGAATAGATGCCAAGATGAAATTACAGAAATATTCTTTGAAAGTTTGACATGAAATGAAAAGGCAGCAACAGGCAGCAATGGAAAACAAAGAGAAGTTTCAGTGAAGTATTTTCCATGGATTATGAAAATAATTATATGAATTTAGGCTTTTAATATTTTTGTATTATTCACTTAAGATATTCAGGTATCTCCATATGAACTCTCATATATTGTTTGCAATACATAGCATATCATGCATTAATGAACCTTCTAGAAAAATGTTGAATTTTGACAGTAGAAATTTCTGTATTATCTTTGGTCTTAAACAGAATGCATGCAATATTTTGCCTTCATTAGGAAAGAGATTTGTTAATAATAAAGGATTATAATGATTTGCTTCCTATAGAAAATTTGTTGATTCTCTTTTTGATTAACAATGTTACTCCAGTGAAGAAACAACATGGTTGAATAGAGGATAAGCCTCATTCAGAGCTGCTCAGAGAAATTCAACTAAAACACAGGAAATTGGAAGAAACGGGAGCGATGTATACAACTTGAAAATAAAATCAATTTGACATGCGACTAATAGATCAAGCAATACATAAATAAAGGTTTTAATAAGATGATCAGCTAGCCCACCCAGCTGCCAGTGGGTCACCATACTGGGATAACTGCCCTCCATACTTGGAATTTTAAAAGAAGGAAAACAAAAAGGGTATACTAAAATAGTGTAGCAAAGTCAAGTCATACAGGATAGATTTGAGATATAAGATTCCCTGCCTCTTCTACTTTCCTCCAAAGAGATGTTATAGTTCAGCAGTAAATTCTGCCAGCACAAATTGCTCCCTCCCTAATGATTTGCTGGTTTTCATCTATTTTTATTATTTTTTTCTTTCTTTTTACATTTTCTTTTTTTTTCCATTCCTTTTGTGCAGGAGAGCACTAAAAGGGACAAGATGAAAGACTACAGGGAACTTCCAGGGACAAGATTAAAGACTACAGGGGTGTTTAGTAAATGGAACGACTAACCCCTCCCCTGGGACATGTGGTTAGAGAGGCACAGAAAATCAAATAGCCTTGCACCTTGGGACTGTGCAGCCCCACACTGCCAGGGACATAAACAGAAAGGCATCCAATAGCACCCCCGCATCTCACCCGAGTAAGTTACAGACTACAGCAGAGGCAGGTGACAGTGGCAGCAGAACATGCAAAGCAATGAATGTGAAGTTAGCACCTTGCCTAAGGAGAGGAGTGAGAATTGGAGCTAAACAACTTTGAACTGCAACAGCAGGAGCAAAGGACCAGAGCATACCACAGTATCCAACCTCACCCTGCAAAAAAATGACCTGAGAGAACGGAGACATGCCCATAGGAGAGGAGCAAAGGAAGCTGAGCAAGGACCAGGAGGAGCCAAAGGTGCACAGGACTGGGAACAGCACCCATCTCTGTCTGAAAACAGCACAACTGGGAGAGAAACTCCACAAGGAAAGAGAGTAAGAAGAAATGACAAACAGAGAAAGTACTAACTGAAGACTCTGGCCATGGATGCCTTTATTTGGAGGCCAAGATCACCTGCAAATGCAACACAAACTGTTAGTGGCTTGGAAGGGTTATCCAGGAATTTTGGACTCTCAGTGGACACTAGATGAATTTTCCTATTTTATTTTATTTTATTTTATTTTATTTTATTTTATTTATTTTTCATCTTTTTTGTTGGTTGTTTTTTCTTTCCTTTTCCTTTTTTTTGTCTTTTAATCTAATCTGTCTTCTTTCCCCCTTTCCTCACTTTATCTCTCTAGACTTAATCATACTTTCATGTGAGTGAATAATCTTTCTAATTTTTCTGATAAACTTCAATAATCCCTTGCCTACTACTTCATTCTTTTTCTTCTGCCTTCTTGTCTAGTTTCCCAAAGCTTGTCTGGTCATTCTTTGTCCTCAAGCCTAGCTTCTACTTTCTTTCTTTTTAGTTATCTCTGTTGTATCCACTGTTCTTCTAAAATTTCTCCACCACAGGGTAAAACCACTCTACCAAGGGTAAACAGTTTGTATACAAACTCCCAGTTTATGATTGTTACTGTCATATAACTATAGATTTTGTTCCTATTGTTAAAGGTGCAAAATTAACATTTACCACAGTTTGTCAGTTTCTAAGCTATGCTTGATGACTTTGTTACTACTAATTGTACTACTTTAGTAACAGTGTCATATCAATTTTAATCATTTGTTCTCACTTCTGTAACAATACTAGGGAGTTCTGGGGTAACAATCTCACCACACTCCAGCATGAAAGGGCTGGAAAATGAGCCAAACAGATATGAATGTCTCACTCTTAATAAATTGAAAAGTTAGAATCTTGGTACAGAAAGAAACCAAGAATCTCCTACACACAGAAGACGTCCCTGAAGAACAAACCTTACCTAGAGAGACCTTGATACTAGTGATAAAGATTCCTAGTACAAAAGCTTATAATGATCAACACAAAAAATGGCATAACAATTTTGAAATAGAATATGGCAAGATGCAGAAGCAGCATGTAACCTCAGAACCTCCAGCAATTCCTGAACAAGTCCAGGAGTCAAAATGTAAGACACAAACCTGAAATTTCTGAAATAATAGCAACCAAATTAAAGAAGCAAACCCATGAGGCTATAGAGGAAATCAGATTAGAAATAAAATCTCAGGTTTAACAAAAGAAATGTCATCATTCATAAAGGAATTTCTCAGAAAATGTAGAGGTAAATTTTAAAAGTAGTTGATTATAGGAAAAGAATGGAAACCATGAATATAGGAAAGAAATATAATGAATGAAATGAATTTGTACAAATATCCAAGGAAGTAAAAATTCCATTGAAAGCTAGCAAAATCACTTGAATGAAACTGAAGGTACATTTTCATATCTTGAGGACAGGATCTCAGCTAGCAATCATAAAAGGATCATAAAAGGAAAGACCTTTTAAAATAACAAAGGATCAAGAAATGACAACTCAATAGATGCAAGGTGATGCAAAGGAAAATATTGTCAGACTGATTAGTGTCAATGAAAAAGCAAGAGTCAACCCAAAAGGCTTAAAAAAATTAGTTAGTTGCAGAAGTAATAGCAAAAAATTTCCTAATCATAAGAAAAATCTGACAAACAGATAAGTGAGGCATACAAAACTCCAATTAGCCATAACCAAAATAAATCTTTACCCAAACGTATAATAATTCATGGCAAGAACAGATTATTAAAAGCCTTTAGAGAAAAGACAGAGAGATTGCCTTTGTTGGAAGTCTGTCATAAGCATGGCAGACTTCTCAATGCTAAAACTCAAGTCAAGAAGAGCTTAGAGTGAAGTATTTCAAGTCCTGAAAGGAAACCGCTTCCAAACCAGACTGATATACCCCACAAAACTATCTTTCAAAATAAATGGAGAAATAAGATACTTCCATGACAAAGAACAACTGAAGAAATTTATGAGCAGCAAATGAACTGTAAAAATGTACTGCAAGTTATTCTAAACAGAGATAAAAATGACCACAATTCCAAGAACCAAAGAAAGAAACCGCCAAGCAGGGAAAGCAATTAAACAGAAGGGAAAACGAGGGAATAAGCAACAGGAAAATAACATGACAAACATAAGCCTATACATAACAGTTAGAACCATCAATGTAATGGCCTTTTGATTCACCAATCAAAAGGAGCACACTGATAGAATGGATCACGAAGCAAAATCCAGCAATCTACTGCATGCAAGAGGCATATTTAACTAAAAAAGAATTTCATAGGCTGAAAGTCAAAAGGAGGGAAAACACCACACCATGTAATAGGAACCCAGAAATAAGAAGGGGTAGCTATTCTGTTTGTAGGCAATGTGAACTTCAAACCTAGAATGATCAAAAGAGATAAAGAAGGTCACTACACACTTGTCAGGGTAAAACTTCAAGAGGAAGAGAGAATAATCATAAGTGTGTGTTCACCAAATATGGGGGCACCAAACTGTACAAAACAAATATTATTAGACATGAAATGTCAAATGACCTATAACACAGTTGAAATGGAGGACCTTAATACTCAACTGCCACAAAGAGATAAATCAACCAAACAAAAAGTCAGCAAAGAAATGTCAGAACTCAACCAAACCTGTGAACAAATGGGTGTAGGAGATGTTTACCATGCATTCCACCCAACAAGATCAGAATACACATTCTTTTAAGCTGTACATGAGATATTCTTTGAAATAGACTGTATACTAGGCCATAGAACATTCTTAAGTAACAGCAAAATAATTGAAATTATTTCGTGTGCATTGTCTGACCATGGTGCATCGAAATTGGAAATTAATGGCAAAAGAAACCTCAAAAATTCCATAAACATATGAAATTTAAATAACACTCTTTGAAACTACAGAGGTAATTAAACAATATCTAAAATTAAACAAAAATATAGATACAACATACTGGAACCTGTGGGATGCAATGAAAGAAGTCCCAATATGAAAATTTATAGCAGTGAATTCTCTCATTAGAAAAACTGAATGAGCACTAATATACAATCTATGTTGTACTTCAAGCATTTAGATAAAAAAGAGCAAGAAGAAGACAAACCCTATGTAAGGGAGGAAATTATAAAGTTCAGAGTAGAAAACAATACAAAGAATTAATAAGTTGAAGGGCAAGTTCTTTGAAAGAGTAAATAAAATTGATAATCCCTTAGCAAATCTTATCAAAAAAAGGAAAGGCTCAGATTCATGTAATGAAGAATAAAAAGGGTGAAATCACTTCAGATCTTTTGTAAATTCAGAGGATCATCAATAGCTACTTTGAAAATGTTTACTCTCACAAGATGCAAAATACAGAATAAATGGACCAATTCTTAAATACCTATGAATTACCAATGCTGAATGAAGATACAAGAATTCTAAAAAACCTAGTATCAGTCAACGAAGTTGAAAATGTAATTAAAAACTTACCAACAAAAAAAGTCCAGGTCCTGATGGATTCACTGCTGAATTATACAAGAAATTTAAAGAAAATTTAATGCCAATACTCCTCAAACTCTTTAATAAAATTCAAAGGGAGTCAATATTCCCTAACTTATTCCTGCAAGCAAGTATTACCCTGATAGCAAAACCAGAGAAAGACCCAACCAAAAAACAGAACTATAGACCAATCTCCCTAATAAACTTAGATGCAAAAATCCTCGATAAGATGTTAGCAAACAGAATGCCTCAAATCATCAAAAAGATTATACAACCTGACGAAATAGTATTTATTCCAGGAATGCAAAGATGTTTCAACATATACAAATCAGTAAATGTAATACACCATGTCAACAGAGCCAAAGACAAAAATCACACAATCATTTCAATAGATGCAGAAATAGTTTTGACATATATTCATGATAAAAACACTATATAAAATTGGAATAGACTGTCTTAATCTGAATCTGATAAAAGTCATCCATGATAAACCAACAGCCAACATCATACCAAATGGACTAAAAGTGGAAACTATCACTTTAAAATCAGGAACAAGAGAAGAATATCCAGTATCATCACTCCTGTTTAGTATAGTTCTGGAAATACTATCTACAGCAATTAGATTAAAGAGAGAAATAAAAAAGGATGGAAAAGAAAGAGGTAAAGTAATCATTATTCGTGGATGACATGATACTCTACATAGAATTGCCCAAAAATTCCACCAAAACTGCTACATTTAATAACCAAATTCAATAGTATTGCTGAATACAAAGTCAATACTCAAAAATCAATAGCATTTTTGTACACAAACAACAAACTCACTGAGATAGAAATTAGGGAAACCATACCCTTCACTATTACATCCAAATAAGTGAAATACTTAGGATTTGATTTAACAAAGGAAGCAAAAGTTTATATGTTGAAATGTATACTACTCTGAACAAGGATATCAAAGAGAAAGTGGAAAGATATCTTTTGCTTATGGATAAGTCAAGAACCAACATAGTGGAAATGGCCATACTCTTATAATTGTTATACAGATTTAATTTGATTCCAATGAAAATACCATTAGCATACCTCACAGAACTAGAGAAAACATTCCTAAAGTTCATTTGGAACCAGAAGATACCTAGAACAGCAAAGGCAATCCTGGGCAACAAACTCAAGGCACCAGGCATCACAATCCCTGACTTAAAATTATACTGAAAAGCTCCTGTAATAAAATCAGCATAGTACTGTCAAATAAACAGACCTGAGGATCAGTGGAATGGATTAGAAGATGCAGATACAACTACAAACACGCTCAGCCACCTTACCTTTGAAAAAATGATCAAACCTGTTCACTGGAAGAAAGATAGTCTCTTTAATAAATGGTGTTGGGAAAACTGGCTCTCTACATGCTAAAGACTAAAACTAGACCATTGTCTATAACCATGCACTAAACTAAAATCAAAATTGATCAAAGATCTAAATATTAAAACAGAAACATTAAATCTACTGGAAGAGAATGTAGACTTAGGGGTAGGCAGAGAGTTTATGAACAAAACCCAGACTGCACAGAAAATACTATGAAGAATCAACAACTGGGATTCCATCATATTAAAAAGCTTTTGGACATCAAAATAAATCACCAACAGAGTGATGATAACCCGTAGAGTGAAAAAAATTTAGCTAATTGTTAAACCTGGACAGTTTTCCTTGACAAAAGAGCATTTGGCTTTACCTCTATGTATTGATGATATGTACAGAACTGGTTAGGACATTGCCTTATTCCTTCAATTGGCTTTAAGCAGTGCAAATGGTTCTAGTCCCGGTGCTGATGTGTAGTCTTTGAATTAAGGCGACAGGTAACTGCCTACAACTCCCAAGTAACATGTGTGAGCTACATGGAGTGACACTATGCTGTTGACTTGGAATGAGCCTCAAGAAAAGAAGCTATAACTTCTTAGGGCATGGATTACACATCAAAACTGAAGCACTGACCCCAAAACACTAGATACTGTCCCAATCTGTGATATGCAGATTACTTTTTCTGCATATTTCTGTCTCTCTCTGCATATTTCAGAGGTGATTTTAGGCCTCCTACGTAGCCCAGCTGACAGCACTCATGTACGTCCTGTCATTCTCACAGTCACCCATCCCTGAGGCACTCCCCTCTTCACAAATTAATAAAACTCAGGTTCCACCCTTGGTCGAGGCCTTTGTCCTGGTTAGCTATCATTCTAGCTGGACTTAGGATTTCTTTGGTTTCCACAACCTCAAAAATGCCTTAGTGTCTTTATTCTCATCATACATTGCGCTGTAAGTGTAGATTAGAATTAACATTGGAATTCTAATAACTTTTCTATGGGATTGCAAATGTGGACTTTTCTGAACTGTGATGAGGTCCAGAAGGGCTTTCCATATCTTCATACTGGTTTCTATAGTGGGTATACTGGTTTACATTCCCACAAACAGTATAGAAGGGTTCCTTTCCCCCACAATCTAGCTCACATTTGTTATTATTTGATTTCTTGGTGAGACATTCTTTCTGATGTACAATGAAATCTCAGTGTTGCTATAATTTGCATTTCTTGCATGGTCAGTGATATCGAATACTTTTTTCATAAATTTATTTGTCATTCGATAGCATATTTATAAGCTCAGAATTTTTGTACCTACTTTGTGAGCAGGAGCAAAAATGACTAAAAAGTCTAATAATTCATGCTCTTACAGAGCTAGAAGAGTTAATTGGTTTCTCAACACCAAACAGGAATTGATTGTCAAAGCCTGACTAAAACTCAGACTTCAGGCTAAGATCATCTCAAGAATATGACTGTCAAGCCCAGGTTAAAATTTTCTTTTACATCATATCTACAGATAAAGTTCCCACTAATAGTTATTAAGTTGTATAAATTCTTGTACTTTGACAAAGTAACTCAAGGGAAAGTGATTATCTGGTTTTCCTGATAGTCTCGAGTTCAAAATATCTTCCAAGTCCTGAAAGGAAGGCGCAGGTTTGAAAAAACAATAAAATATTTAAAAGACAAAAAAGATTGCTGGTAAAGACTGAGAGTTGTCTGAAGGTGAAGTTGACAAGAATGAAGCAGATAGAAGCCAGTTTTTAAAAGAGTTGTTCTGAAAGATCTGATAGCGAAGATTGTTCATCTGTGTTAAAGCAAGTTAAAAAGGAAACCAGATCTGAAGTATCTTTGGGCAGGTAAATCTGATGAGCCTTATAAATGCCTTCAAGTTTACTTGAATTACAAACCTAAGTGTAACAATTCATTTCTTACAAATTCCTACATTAAAGAAAAGCAAATTTAATCCAATCAGAAGTTGACAATAAACCAATTATTTTCTTTCTATCTTTCTCCATCTGTCTTATCAAAATTTCCCTTATAGGAACTCCTGAGCCACTTTTGGTTTGGTGATGCCAAATTGAGAATCATGCTTTATTGAATACACTCTAAAATTGTATTGTACCTCTCAGTTTACTGTTTTAATACAGTTCAACTAAAATCACATACAGAAATATATTTTATTGTACTATAAATGTAAATTAGAGGCCACTGAACAATGAGAGATTATCTTGAAGTTGCACTTCATTTATTTCTTCCAGTTCTGATATCTATCTCTAGTTAGTATATAATATTTATAGTCTTACTCCTTCTCAGGTCACCATTCACAATCTCTGGTCCACAGGAAGTCCTACAATGGCTAATTATAATCAATTTATGGTTCTTTTTTATGAATGTGAGAAGGATGTTTTTGAATTACTAATTCTATTGGACCACTACTGGCAAATCAATGTACTTTTGATCAATAAGTGTTGATCTGTAACCCATAAATTTGTCCAACTTTATTTTGAATGCTTTATATTGATTATTTTGAGTTATCAAGGAAGACATTCCTATTATTAGTACGTATTAAAAATATTGTCCCACCCAAATATCTATTTAGCATTAACTTTTTTATCATAATACATTGGTTAACTTCTGACTGCAAAGTTCTTCAATCAAGTATTTTCCTCCTAATTTTTATTTAAAGAATCTTTTTTGTTATTCTAACTGTAATACTTCAATATTTGTTTAAAAGCCACCTTTTTCAGGTTACTGAAAACTTAATTTTGCTACTTATTCTGCTTAGAAGTTCCATTAAATCCTTTTCCCTGTGTATTCACATTGTTTTAGATGAATTCCAATTACCTATTTTCTAGTTTTAAATTATCTTTGAATTCTTTTCTTTTGAAACATAAAAGAGTAGAATATATTTTGATTATGCAATCTTTTCTTTTTAAAAAATGTTTCTTTTCACAGAATACATTTTCTCACTAGCAATTCCCACAATGGGAAAGTAAATTATTACTTAGTTTTATATTTGCAACCAGATTATTTTAGAACAAGTAAAACACATATAAGAATTAATTCTGTTTGGAATCAGTAACATTCTGATTCATCTGCAAGACCTCTTCCTTAAATGGGTCTCTAAATTCAGAAGCTCTCCAAGTTTTCCTTCCAATGATTTAGAAATCTTAATATGAGATATCAGCATTTTCTAGTTTTAAAGTTTCTCTCAGACATAAAATAATCAACATTGTCCTATACCAACTCAACAGGCAGGGTTGTTTCCAAAATTAAACACTGTTTGATTTTCTGCAAAGACTTTACTCATCAATTAACAGTTTTTCCCTTTGTTTGTTAGTCCCAGGAAAACTATAAGATATGGTCATGTATTGATTGTAATAAAGCTGAATTCTCTTAAAAAGACTGAAACGTTAAAAGATAAAAGCTCATATGTAACATTTAGTTGTACTCTAGGTATTGTGAGCTAGAAGATAAGTCCATTAACTCAGTAAAATATAGAACTCAGTCTCACTATTTCTTGGATACAATTCCTCTCAAACCTTTTCCTCAAAATTAAATTCTAAAAATAACCATCTGATAAGGACCAATGGACTTATCAGTTATTTTTTGTTTACTGTGAGCTGAATGGCATGACAGAGGAGGGGGAAAAGGTATACAAACAATTCTTAATGTATTAAGTCCAAAAGAATAGAATTTCCACAGCATGGCAACAGCTTTGCATATGTTCACATCATAATAGTTGAAATAACAAGAGTCCAGCTGCGGTTGAGGCAGAGTGTGCCAAGAGGCAACTTGTCTTCCCAACTTTCTGTGATGCATTTCTGTGAACATAGTAACAATTTGTCCAAGACCCCAGTGACTGTAGAAAGTGAGAACTGTAGCCCGGAGTAGTCAGTCCATTGCAGAGAAAGGATTCGAATTAGTCCAGTGGAGAGCTGCAGCCTTGGAACAGAATGATGACTTGATGACAGGTGAATGTGCTGTGCTCCACACCACCCTGGGAAAAATCAGTCTTGGAGAAATGCTGAAACATAAGCAGGTTTGATCACTGGAGTTTGAAGGAACAGACCTCAGGCTCCCTGGGCACTGTGGAGAACACTCAGCCTCAAGATATTTGTCATTTCACTTTCTTTCTCTGCCTCTGTCTCTCTGTCTCTCTCTCTCCCTGTTTCTCTCCGTGTGTGTGTGTGTGTGTGTGTGTGTGTGTGAGTGTGACTATCTGGAAGTGGGAATCGAACTCAGGACCTTGCGCTTGCCAGACAGGCGCTTATGCTGCTGAGCTACATGCCAGGCCCTGCCATTTCAATTTCGAAGCCTCAGTCTTCTCATGCATAATACATTTTAAAACTATGAGATTGACTTTTTTCACTTTTTAAAAGGCCTTTTCACCTTCATTCACAGCACTCTTATAATTGTTTTCCTGTACTGTTTTTTGATTATTTAGTGTGTAATTAATTAATTTTTTAAAGTAAGGAGGGATGAAAAATTTAGGTAACTGAGAAAATGTGTCTTCTTTGTTTTGTTTTCTTTTGTTTTGGTGTAAATTGAACTCAGGACCTTGTGCAGGTGCTGTGCTGCTGAGCTATAACCCCGGTCCCAAGTTCTATTTTGAAACTTAATAAATATATTTTCATAAATTCACCTAAATTGAATTCTTAGTAGTATATCGAAGGTTTTCAAATTATTGAACTATTATTCTTTTTTTACTAGTACCATACATTCTGGTGATCTATGATTTTTTAAACTGTGGTTATTCTAGCTGAATCTTTGAATTTCTGTACTAAAGTTATCCGCAACATTAATTGCATAAAATTCTACCTCATTTGATTTTTTCTGCCTTTCATCTTTTTCTTCTGTCTTTTTGCCTCTTAATTAGTATTATCAGACTTTTGAATGTATTGATCTTTATAAAATATTTTTATTATGTTATAAATCTCTGTTATATTTTGATTTTTTGTTTAAATTCTACTTTAATTTTTGTTTTGATTAATATGCCAAACAACAATTACTATAGAGTTAGCCTGGCCACATCCAAATTCTAACTTTTCTATTTTCAAACTGTGATTTGGGAAAGTTAAGGTAACATTTTTATTGCCTCAGATTCTTTACCAACTGAAGAAAGGTTCTTAGGGTTAAACATAATAGCAAATTTATAGGTTTTAGGAGTACACCAGTAGACACAATGAAAATATAAGTGTCATAATTTATTTATAATTTCTTTGGGTTTACTTCTTTATTGTTTACTTCTTAAATTGAATATTTCTTCATTTGTTTTTGAAACTTCCCCCCAGTACCATATGTAATAATGGATATGAACTTTAGCTTCAGTTGATTTTCTGAAGTTTTATTATAAAGGAATTTTTTGGTGTTGAGTTCTTACTACTTATCTTTTACTTATCATCTTTGTCACTGTCTTCATGCTGGGACAAAACAGCCATAATTTAAGGGAAGAAATGTATATTTTAGCACACAGTAGAGGTTTTAATCTATGTTCAGGCTCCTCAAAGGCAGGATAGCAGAGGTGCATGGTGAAGGTGAGCTGCTCATGACAGGCATCCAAGAGAAACAGAGTCAAGGGAGACCTGGGAAGGGAGATGCTGTAGACCCTTTCCAGCCATGCCCATAGTGACCCGCCTCTTCTGACAAGGCTGCACCTCCTCACATGGCATTTAGCTATAAACTCATCAATATACTAATCCTCAGCTGATTATCATGGCGCTAAGAGCCAGCTGCCTCCCAAAAGCCCCACCTGAGAGCATATGAGGCTGGGGCAGCGGGGCAATGTATCTACATATAAACGATAACATTTAGAAACCTAGTTGTACAGAGTGTTTGAATTCCAAACCTTTAAATTGATTTAGCATTTTCTTAACTTATGTCCTGCGCAGTCTGCTCTGTATAATCTGTTGAGACGCTCTTTGCAAAAGTGTGCATCCACGTGTGCAAATTCAGGTGACGCAGGAACGCAAACAGCACTCAGAGAAGTGGAGGGGATCAACCTTTATTTAGCTGGCTGTCACCCTGAGGAATTATGTACTCCGAAATCTGGGCAACAAATAGTGGGGTAGGGAAGGTTTTATTCTATAGTTTAAATTGGGTTGGGCTGGGTCGGGGCTGAGCAAAATGGAATTTTACACAAACTGAAGTCTGCAGGTGTTATGTCTTGACGTTAGAGGTGTTACAAGGACAGAAGGCAGTTGGGACATCTTGTGGTCATAAGCACAGAACATTATCCATGGGAGGGGTTGTGGGACCTTGCACCCCGAGGCAGGAAGTGGGGGCTTGTAGAAAAGCAAAACAAAACAAAACAAAACACCATGGGTTGAGGAGGTAAGGTCCTGGCTTTCCTTATTGTCTCAAGTCTGTTTCAAATGATGGTACACTGATCACCGTCAAGAAGAGATTTCTACATAAGGGCATTCTATTGATTTTGCTAATTTTCTTTAAATTTTCCATGTCGTTATTGTTTGATATAGCATTGATGAAAAATCCTGTAAGTTCTTACTACTTGTCAATTCATCATGATTTTATTTTTTGTTTTCCATTATCTATTTAGATAATGCATTGTTAGGAGTACTTAAATTCAGAAGTATTTTGTCTTTTCCATGAGTAATACTCTGAAATAACTCTTCTATATCTGTTGGTGCTATTTACTTTAAATGTTAACTTGTCTAATATTTTTATTTGGATAGTGCAGAAGTTATATTTCAATGAGGTATAGCAAATGTAAACAAATAATTCTAATAAATTCACCATATGGAAAAATACCTATCTCTCCTATAACTGAAACATGCATAGATAAGTTTTTGGTTTCAAATATGTTCAAGAGAGTAGTGTAATTCCACTACTAATTAAAAATAGAATAATAGATAATAAACAAATAATACTTTTTCTATAATTAGTGTACAGTACATTTCTATACATTTCTTTTTACTGATGCAGTTTTCTGCTTTAACTATGACTTTGTAAGCAGAATATAGTTTATTAAAAATATATTATCTCTCAATGAGTAAGTAAATTAAATTTATTTAAATTCATGGCAATTTCTCATAACATTGAGGCTATTTTTACAGTTGTATTAACATTTTGCTAGTTATCATTCTTTCTTTGTTCTACTTTCTTACTTTGAGGTTAAATTGATAGAATTTTAAAAACTCATATCTTCATCTATTCTAAATTTTTATTTCTGTGGTAAAACCACTCCAATAATTAATTATTTAAAATAGCAGTTCTTATTTTTACTTATTATTAAGCAAATTTTCTAGGTTGCATCCTTATAACCTTTTATGTACTTTCTCTCAATGATGATGGCTGGCACCAGAGTCATCTTAATGCTCAAATGTGCTGTATGCCCAAGATGATTCAATGCAATGGCTGAAAGTCAGTGCATATGTCAGCGAGGCACCCAGCAGCAATTGCCTGTGAAGGTGCCTGCGATGGCCTTTGATTATGGTTTGAGCTTCTTCATTTGTGGTGGTTGGCTCCCCACAGTGAGTGCTCAACACAAGGAGTGAATGTTGCCAGTACTTTTAAACTGGAACTGGAAACTGGAACAACATCACTTATATTAAAGTAGTTACAGAAAGAGAGGGGAGGTTAATCCCCTCCTTGACTGGAAATGTGTATGTATCAACTACCCACTATAAATCTAATCATTGTATGTCACAGACATGAAAAGAAAAGGAATAATAGTAAAAAAAATAAAGCTGGGAAATATGGAGGAAGGATGGAGTTTGGAAAGGGGAAGAGGAATGAAAAGAAGCGATATACATGGACCAACTTTACAAGGTGAATGCAAACCCCATGTACCACAAACATGAACTAATGAAAGCACAAAAAAGTGTGGTCATTTTTAACATACCACATCATCTATAATGTTCACAATTAAATTCATTTCTCTATTGAATTATCAAAACATCATCAAATGCTATTTTTATTTAAAAGAAAAATGTAGTGTGTCTCTTTTCTATTTTCTTACAATCATTACTAAACCCTCTGTATATAGTTGTATCCCTTTCTCCTATATGTCTCTATGTATTCTACTAACATGATAGATTCCACAAATGTGCTAACATTTGAAGCTTGTTCATGTGGTGTAAATTTAATAATACAAATTTGGGAAAAATATTCTTTAAAAATTCATGAAAGAATCTCCAGAAGGACATAAAGAGCATCAGAAATGAGAACTACGGTAAAATATATAGGATATGGGCCTCTTAGTTAAATCTTTTAAAATATAATTGACTGCAAAAGAATTGTTAAAAAATATGAGGTTTTATAACATCTAAAAAAGTGAGATGTGTGACACACATGGTAATATAAATATCCATGATGAAAGAAAAAATATGCAGTTTAATTAATTTTTAAAAATTGAACGCTGATATTAATGTTATCCAGGTTAAAAGAAAACAGCAAAGCTTAATACCCACATCTTCATTTTCATATCTTTTTTACTCCTAAGGTTACCCACTATCTTTTTTGGAAATAACTGCACAATTTTCTTTATTATTTTACTACTTCATTTTATTCCTAAATTTTTTAGATTGGTTTGGCATATAATTGGGAAATAGAACCATTTATTTGTTTTTGAGGGGCTATAAATCCATTCCCTAAACTTCCAGTTATAAATTCAACAATTAAAATTAATTTCAATATGCTATACACAACAACAACCATTGTCTGTAAATGAAAACTCCAATGTCAAATATCACAGATGAAGGCTTATTAATGCATTCATCTAAAATGCATGTAGATTCTTTAAAAATCAAGAATAGTCTCCCTGCTTAAAAAAACCTCATGTGTGCAATATTAATTCATCATCAAGATTTGGTAATGCATATTCATGGTTTTCTTCATGAAATTCTGTTATTACGCATATGGTACAGCTGAGGTTCTTCTATAGATGGTGCCCCTCAAACTCAGCAGCGAAATCATTTGCTGATGATGACAGAAATGCTTAAATGCCATGCACTGACATGCAAATAAGATGTATTTATTTGCATTGTTTTATTGTCTTTGTCTTATCTACATCATGTACTCTGCTACTTGTGTTTTGGACAGGTAACTGCAAAATTCTCACACAAACATTAGAACAAGAACAATCTAAACTAATATATGCAATGTCTTAAACAATGAAGATTTTTGGAACACTTTAAACTTCTGTCTATATAAGAAACTATGCATGTTTCCCATAAACCTTCACACAGTTTGAGTTGATGTAAGTGTGTGGGTGTGTGTCTTACTATGGATTAAACTGATGGCATTTACCTTGAGTTATATTCTCAATACCTTCCTATAAAAACCTTTGTGACAGGGTCTTGCTAAATCGCTCACTTGTCCACACTGGACTCCAACATGTGGTCCTTCTACCTCAGGCTCCCAGAGTGCTGAGATTTCAAGCATGTGCTGCCATATGCAGACAACATTTAGATTATGATGAAACATGTAGTTAAGTCTAGAAATGATTGGTACAGAGGATAAGACTTGTCATTTTCTTTTTACAAACAAGACATACATATACACACAAACAAATCCACACAATTAATGGCACAATTTTTGAGCCCAGGTCCCCTTCTCATTCCAAACCAACATTTCAGATTTTTCACTAATTCAGCATTTATTATCCATATAGTTCATGATTATAGTGTAGTAATTAAGACATTGCTTAAAAGTACATTCCAGTTAAAATTATATACTATAAACTTTAAATATTTAAAAACTTGAGACTGGTCTTTTTGTGCATTTGAGAATTGGTGGAAATCACTTCACGGTGGCTTGAAGCAGTCACTGGGTTAGATGAGTTCATAGACACAATAAGAATCCTCCTCATTCTTTGATTCTTCTTAAATAACTGGAGTACATTCATGAATCATTCAAAGGCACTTATTTTATCCACCATCCTCTAACACCTACTCTATAAACATCACTACCGACAAGGTACAGAATGATGCATGGCCTGAGCTAGAAGTGGTATAATTAGCAAGACGGAATCATTCTTCTTCATTCTCTAAGATAGCCAGGGAAACAGTAAAAGAAATACAGAAGCAACTGTAAAAGAGAACAAAAGAACATGTAACATAAACTTCAGTGATGGCAGCAAAACACATGGGATTCTTTCATTGTGTTAGACCAACCCCAGGCTGGATCCCCTCTCACAATACTGAGCAAAGACATAAAACTGTTTTGACTTGAAAAACTTGAAAAATTCACAAATGCTCTATGTTTAAGAAAAAGACCTATTGAGTTAGTGTATTAGGACAGCATGAGAGTTTTAAGAAAATTCTGCTGACAATGAAATGTGAATGTACCACCAGCACAGAGACAGGAAGTTCCCCTGACTTGATTCCAAGTAGCAGAGATGAGCTCTGAAAAGAGACAAAGGGTAATGCAAACAACTATGTGGTAAAATTTGTCAAATGGGTTAATCAAGCAAAATTTGATCTATGTATGTTTACTTAATTATTATATCTTTAGTGGTAATTCCTTGCCTATTAATTGTTCAATATCTGTATTGATATTTTATATAATTTCATTTTATATATTTATTCAAACTTTTTACACTCTTCAGAGCATTTTAATACATTTCTTTTTTGTTTCTTTTTTATTAGTAGAAGCTTGCAGTACTTAATGATTACATTTTTCATGTGAACTTACTATATGTATACAACACCTCTTAATTCTTTTTATATCCCTGAATATTTCCATACCTCCCTGATCATCCAGTTCTGGATTGCTTTTCCATTTGCAAAAGTTTTACTTTCATTTTTCCCTTTCACTTTGTTTTCTTAATCCCCTTTCCCTCTTCTCCTTCCCCCCTTCCTTTTTCTCATGTTCCTCTTTCCATCTGTAAAAGATCTCCCTACTTCTTATTATCTATCTTTTATTTCACTGTATAAGACTTTTCTCCAGGCTTCACCTATTTTTGTCACTACTTTGAAAAGTCTATTTTAAAATGTCATATTTTAAAATAGTCATCAATGTGAATAGTTATATTGTAATGTTATATTTGTCTATTTTTATAAATATACCTATTTGACCGTTGTACTAATTACTCTTTTGTGGATTATATTGGATCATCTATAGGCAAAAACACTATCTTCAAAAAAAACTATTTTGTCATTTTTATTGTTTTGTAAGTTATTTTAATGTGTCATTTCATAATTGTATTGCAAAGCTCTTCTTGATCTCAGATTTATCATAAAATATACTTTTCACCATTTAGCATGCTTACTGTATTTTTCACTATATGCCTTTTATTGGATCACTACATTATTATATTTTCCACATATATTATTTCAGTGATAATGTTATTCAATACTATTTAAATATCAGTTAACATTCAAAGTCTAATTAGGAGTGAAATCACACAATGATTTGATCAAAAAACATTTAACATGAAGAATTATTGAAGTCACACCATATCTGTGTTATGATCTGTGGAATTGAAGTTTTCTGTTCTTTCAGTTAGCACCTCAAAAGCACCAGGACATTTTGTTTCAGGTGTTTGTTTCTCTAAATCAAACACACAAATGTTCTAAAGCTGGATCATGTCAGTAACCTGGCATAATAAGGAAGTGGTCCCTTCAGTGGCCTGTTAGAACTTTAATCTGATATGATTGCCTACTAAAGTACAATACACATAACAAAAGAAAGGAAGTCACAAATTTCATGGCTTTCAGATGGACCTTGATGTTGGGATCTTGGGAGCAGAATCTTCCTGAGAGTTTTCCACAGGAAGGAGATTAAAAATGAGAAAACAAATCTGGGATATAATAAAGGGTAAGCAATTTTCTAGAATCAATAGTCATGTTTGAAAACCTTATAGGGTCCTATGTTTTTTTTTATTTAAACAAAGAAAAAAAGGAAAAAAAGACATATATAACAAAGACAACAAGCAAAAGAGACAAACAAATGACTAGAGTAAATGCACAACAGTAACATTGCAGGTTTACAAAACCGGATGATAGAAAGGTAACAATGGTTGCAATATTGTGTATCATAATCTTTAAAATGGTTATTTACATTAACAGATATAGACATGTAAAATTGATCTAATTATATGAGTATTAATTGTTCTTTCTCAATAACAAATATATTCAGCAGTGTGTTCATTTTAGTTATCTTACATATACATATATACAGGTTTATATCTTTTCCTCTTTCCTTTTCTCTTTCCACCTTTTCCCTTCCCAATTACTTTTGCTCTTTGAACTGTTTCTTACCCTTACGTAGTATTTATTATAGATTTTGGATCATATATACTTTTCTGTTTCTTACACTAGGGAGACAATAAGGTATTTACACATGTGGGTTTGATTTATTTCACTTATGAGTATGGTCTCAAGTCGTGACCATTTACTTACAAAAGTCTCAATGCAATCTTTCTTAATAGCTGAGTAGTATTCCATTGCATAAAAATACCACATCTTTTTTTATCCATTCCTTGATTGATGAACACTTGGGCTATTTCCAAGATCTGGCTATTACAAATTTTGTTGCTATAAACATGGGTGCACAGATATCACTGTGGTATGATGTTTTCAATTCTTCTGGGAAAATGCCCAGAAGAGGGATAGCTGGGTTGAAAGGGATCTCTAATCCTAGCTTCTTGAGGAATCTCCACACTAACTTCCACAGTGGCTGCACCAGTCTACACTCCCACCAACAGTGGAGAAGAGTTAGTTCCTTTTTCCCCACAGGCCCTGCAGCATTTGTTGTCGGTTGATTTTTTTAAGTTTGGCCATTCTTTCTGGAGTGAGATGGCATCTCAGCGATGTTTTAATTTGCATTTCCCGAATGACCATTGATGTTGAACATTTTTTCATATATTTATTTGCCATTTGTATTTCTTTCTCTGAGAAGTGTGTATTCATCTCAGATGCCCATTTTGGATTGGGTCCTTGAATTTTAGGGGCCTGATTTCTTTTAATTCTTTATATGTTTTAGATAGAATTCCTTTGTCTGATGGACAATGGGCTAAGATGTTTTCCCAGTTCCTGGGTTTTCTTTTCACTCTGTTGGAGATTTCCTTTGACATGGAAAAACTTTTTAGTAGGATGAGATCCCAGGTGTTGATTCTGGGAAGTGTTTCCCGTGCAATCTGATTTTTGTTCATGAACTCTCTGCCTACTCCTATGTCATTGAGGTATTTAACTACTCTGTCTTCTAGTAGGTTTAGTGTCTGTTTTTATATTCAGATCTTTGATCCATTTTGACTTTATTTTAGTGCATGGTGATAGACATGGATCTAGTTTTAGTTTATGGCATATAGAAAGCCAGTTTTCCAGCACCATTTGTTAAAGAGGCTGTCCTTCTTCCAATGTACATGTTTGGCCCCTTTGTCAAAGATGAGGTGGCTAAGTGTGTTTGTAGTTGTAGCTGTATCTTCTAATCTATTCCATTGATCTTCAGGTCTGTTTTGATTCTAGTACCATGCTGATTTTATCACAGTAGCTTTGTAGTATAGTTTCAAGTCAGGGATTGTGATGCCTCCTGCCTTCCCTTTGTTGCCCAGAATTGCCTTTGCTGTTCTAGGTTTTTTCTGGTTCCAGATGAATTTCAGGAATGCTTTCTCTAGCTCTGTGAGGTAGGCAAGTGATATTTTGATTGGGATTGCATTAAATCTGTATAATAATTTTGGGAGAATGGCCATTTTCACGAAGTTTGTTCTTCCTATCCATGAACAGGGAATATCTTTCCATTTTCTGAAATCTTCTTCGATTTCCTTCTTTAGAGTAATGTAATTTTCACTGTATAGATCTTTTACTTCCTTTGTTAGATTGATTCCTAAGTATTTCGTTTTTTTGGATGTTACAGTGAAGGGTGTGGTTTCCCTTATTTCTCTCTCAGTGACTTTGTTGTTTGTGTACAGGAATACTACTGATTTTTGAGTATTCACCTTGTATCCAGCTACATTACTAAATTTAGTTATTACTTGTAAAAGTCTTCTAATGGATTTTTGCAGGTCTTCTATGTAGAGTATAATATCATCTGCAAACAATGATAATTTCACTTCTTCCTTTCCTACCATTATTCCCTTTATTTCTTTCTCTTGTTTAATTGCTCTGGCTAATATTTCCAGAACTATATTGAATAGGAGTGGTGACAATGGACATCCTTGTCTTGTTCCTGATTTTAGGTTGAAAGTTTTCAGTTTTTGTCCATTTAGTAAGATGTTGGCTGTTGGTTTATGATATATGGCTTTTATCAGGTTGAGGTAGAGACCATCTATTCCGATTTTCTGTAGGGTTTTTATCATGAATGGGTGTTGGATTTTGTTGAAAGCTTTTTCTGCATCTATTGAGATGATCATGTGGTTCTTGTCCTTGGCCCTGTTGTTATAGTATATTACATGTATTGATTTCCATATGTTGAAACATCCCTGCATTCCTGGGATGAATCCCACTTGATCATGGTGTATAATCTTTCTGATAACTTGCTGTATTCTATTTGCCGGTATGTTATTGAGCATTTTTGCATCTATGTTCATTAGGGAGTTTGGTCTGTAATTTTCTCTTTTGGTTGGGTCTTTCTCTGGTTTGGGTATTAGGGTAATACTTGTTTCCAGGAATGAGTTAAGGAGACTTACTTCCATTTTGATTTCATTGAAGAGCTTGCAGAGTGTTGGCATTAAGTCTTCCCTAAATTTCTTATAGAATTCAGCAGTGAATCCATCAGGAACTGTGCTTTTCTTTGTTGGTAGGTTCTTATTTACATTTTCAATTTCATTAGCTGAAATTGGGTTATTCAGCAGCTTTACAACTTCTTGATTCAGTTTTGGTAATTCATAGGTTTCTAGGAATGTGTCCATTTCTTCTGTGTTATCGAATCTATGTGAGTAAAGGTTTTTGAAATAGGTGTTGATGATCTTCTGTATTTCCACCGGGTCTGTGGTGAGTTCACCATTTTCATTTCTTATTGCATGGATCTGAGTTTTTTCTTTCCTCTTCTTGATAAGGTTGGCTAGCAGTTTATCAATTTTATTTACTCTTTCAAAGAACCAACTCTTCGATTCATTGATTCTTTGTATTGTTTTCTCAGTTTCAATTGCATTAATTTCTGCTCTAATCTTAATAATTTCCTCCCTTCTTTGGGCTTTGGACTTGACTTGCTCTTCTTTTTCTAGAAGTTTGAGGTGCAGCATTAGGTTGTTTATGTGTGTTCTTTCCGTTTTTCTGATATGAGAGTTTAGTGCTATTAATTTCCCTCTGAGGACTGCTTTCATTGTATTCCACAGGTTCCGGTAATTTGTATTTGCATTTTCATTCAATTGTAGATATTGTTTAATTTCTTCTTTAACTTCTTCTGGGACCCATTGGTTATTTAGGAGGGCATTATTTAATTTCCATGTGTTTATGTGGTTATTGT